>JAQFXW010003475.1:0-11876 GCA_034693945.1 Dendrobaena attemsi
GCGTAAGGACCTTGAGCAAGTTCCTCACTCACAATTGCTCGCTGCGCTTCGGCGTGTAAACTCCGACACACCTCCGGCTGTAGTCGGGGACCGCCTCTGAGTAGTATGAGACTTGAAGGGGCGGTATAGGAATGTGTGAATAAATGAATAAAACTAAAAGGCCAATTCCTGTTTTAAATCTGAAGACTTGTTAGTCATTACTTCTTTTTTCTCTCCATAACTTCCCCCAAAACGTAGGCATAAGACCTTAATTTACTAGTTACTGCTATTTTCCTCCACTACTCCTACAAAATAATTTTGGGTCCAAAATCATGGAGGGGCTGACTCCCCTAAATGATGTCATAGCCTAGGACCACAGGTTAACAATTGAGAACCGCTGACCTCTGCTATGTTACGATAATTGGGACCTAAATCGTGAAAATTATCAATAATTAGATAATGTTGTATACGATAGGTCACAAAGAAAAATGACAGATTGATCTCGTAATCACACTGTATGTAGGTGTGTGCACTGTGTAGGCCTATTTCTATACCGCCTCTTACAGTCCACTACTATTCAGAGGTTGTCCCGACTACAACCCGAGGGTGTGTCGGAGTTTTACACGCCGACGCGCTTGAGCACTTGTGAGTGAAGGACTTGCGAAATGTCCTTACGCGGTGGGTGGGATTCGGTTGCAAGGCGGCGACCTTCACCACTAGTCTACACTACCACGCCCACACTGTGTTATAAGTCTATTACAAACTAATATAGGCCTAAGATTAACCCGAATGGTCTAACCGTATAGGCCTATAAAACTAGACATCTTATGGCATCGCCATTACAGAGAGTGATTACTGTCACTCAATTATTTCCTTTAGTCAACTTTTGAAGGGTCCTCAGATCCCTGAGGCCCTAAGCCAGTGGTTTCCAACCTTTTGAGATTTGAGGACCACTTACAGTACAAAGTTTTACCCAGCTTCTCGGACCACTGCACAAATTTCCGATTTTTCGACTGCCGAGCCTACAAATTACTTCCGAAAATGTTTATGACATTTTTTAGAAAAATCGCAGTTTCTTCAATTTCTTCTACCAAAATGACTGATGACCTTTTAGGAACACGCAAATTTAGCACCTTTCTCATGCCAATATCAAACATTTCTACAAATGTCCTTGTTTTCATACCGTTTTCATTTCCTTTTCAATAAAAAATAATTTCTGACTAAAAATTCTTTTCCTCTAGTACCTGTTCGCGGACCACCTGACACTCGGCTGCGGACCACAGGTTGGGACCCGCTGCCCTAAGCGATTTGCTTAGTTGACTTATATGTAAATCCGACCCTGCCTTAATAATAAATGTTCACAGAGGCGTCTATACCAATACCCCCCACGGATTCTTTGGAGCAACTTCCCCTTCCCAATTCCTGTATGTTTTAACTCTTCCTGTAACCACTTTAGATCCTTGCATATTTGAACAAAAAATTGACTATTGGGACAATGTCTTCCACGACTAAGGGTGTGGGGGTAACGTCGTAAGCTCCTTCAGTGGGGTCTGGGGCGAAGTCTCAGCCCACAACCCATTTTTAGTATTTACTATCAAATGGAACCCATTTTGGCCACTTCATTTAGGTCCCCTAACAAAATTTCGTTCTCGTTTTTAAAGCATGCCCTTCACTTTAGCCATGCATAGAAGTTTGAAAATAATGGTAATAAGATTTCAGTGGTACGATTTTGAATACGTTAAAACTCTCCCCACCACCGTTTCGCTAAAAATACCTTCTCACGCATTTCTGAAATGGGACATTTTTTCCAAGACTTCTATGGTGTAGACGCCTTTTGAGTGTTCTGTTTAATTATGCGAATAAGAAATGTATGCACGTGTTCTGAAATAAAGAATGGACCAAACTTGCTTTTGTTCAGAATTCGTTGCTTACTGAGATAGAGTAGGACTAGTATCCTGAGAATTATGATGCAATGAGTGTGAAACAAATGTGAAGCGTTTGAAAATAACGGTAATAAGATCTGTAGCCTATAGGCCTACAGTAGGCCTATGTGCTGATAGGGTGAGACCCCAAACCATGCCTGCCAGTTTGAATAGGTGCTAGACCATTCAATCGAGGTTGAACTGGTAGTGATTTTGAGTAGGTAGACTTGAAGGTTCGCTTTAGAAATTCGCTGTAATAAAATAAAATAGACTTTTAGTAGATCCACGGACCGTGCAAGTAAGAGATTCAACTGTCTGAAAATAGCTAAAATGATAATAGAAAATAAGACAGGCAAACAACGAACTACACTGTCTAACAATAATAATTATGAGGCTTCGTGGTGCAGGCCTAGTCATCATCATCATCATCATCATATTCGAGTGCAGGGTTCAAAGTGTGTGGAAACGAGTGGGAACGGCGTTCCCACTGCTCTCTTAATTCTTTGCTTGAGTTCCCACTGCTATAATGCAAACGAACCATGTAACACATACAAATCAAACCTTTGGTGTTCAGAACTTCACACTGCTCACACAGACCAGTTTAACCACTGGTGTTAGTCTTAGTAAGACTTCGCGGTATATTTGAAGCCTTGTAAGTTAAGTCTTTCACTTGCGATATTATTGCTCTTCTATGGGAGATGGAGTTAGAATAATAGATGAGACACAGCCTCACACAGGTATAAAGAATATTGTAAGATCAAAGATCCAGTCCCATAGCCTCCCATATGTAAACTCAGCCTTATTTCGCCAGTTGGCGTAGTAGATGAGGCGCTTAGGCGAGCTAGCGCCGACTCAGCATCAGTGCTGTAGTTGGGAGCGCCTCTATGTTTACACACGAGGCGCTATATAAACACTTGAATACGTTACAAAGAGTAAAATACATTATAACAAGTGTAGGCCACCTAACGGGATACTAAATTGGATGTTCGGGCTATTTCTTTAACCATGGTTGATAAGCAATAAAATCAGGATTTAAAGTGGGTGGGAACGCGTTGTAACGGCATTCCCACGGCTTCCGAAATTCTTTGCTTGAGTTCCCACTGCTCCAATGCAAAAGAACCATGTACCACATACAAGTCAAACTGTTTGAGTTCCCATTGCTCACCCACTCCACTTTAACTACTGAATAAAACTAGAAAACACAGGAGTCCAAACTCATAAAATTTATTAAATAATCTAACTTACTAGAGCAGTCACGTACGTTATGTCATGCGCGCGGAAATGTTTAACAGTCTTTGTTTGATAAGTGTCCGTTTGTTCCAGATCTTCAGTTTCACCGTGGAATGTACTCACCATACGGTTTACATAATTATACGAATCATCGATATTTTCAAGCAGTACAAAGTTATGCAATGGAAATCATTGTGCAATTCTTAACTACGATCATAAACCAGTAATAATTACAAAAGTACGCAACTTCACTGTTTGTACAGTAAACTTAAAGCCTTCATGACACGTCAGAAGAATAAAACCTTAAACATGTACCTTTGCAACGTTATAGACACTCCGGTATATTGTAGTTAACACAGTAGAGGCCTACGCATTCCATAAAGTGTACACTTTATGATATTATGCCAAAAAGGCTCAAACTGAAAATAAATACCAGCCGTGTCATAACATATTATTTATTTATTTATTTATTCACACATTTATATAGCGCCCCTTCAAGAACACTACTCAGTATTAATATTAAGTGCATTATATGTCACAAATGAGGAAAGAATCATCACAGCAGGATACTGCATGATTTAAGGCTGAACAAACTGGCAATGATGATTTGAGACAGTTCTTGGGAATCCAAAAGCTCTGGTGTGGCCAGATTGCCAGTCAGTTGAACACCAAGTGGTGCAAGATCTCAAGGAAGGAGAGAGAATGGAAGACCAAGACCAAGAAAATGAAGAGGTCATTAGCACCCGACCCTGCCAAGCGGCTGGCATAAAATAAACTGAACTGATAATGACCAAGAACATAATACACTATTTTATATATACACTGTGTCCTGGTGAAAATTAGACCCCAAACATTTGTCAAAAACTTCTTAAAAATTAAACTTATATCAATAAAATTACATATGCAGTATCCAAGACCATTTTCAAATAAATCTGAAAGATATTACTTAAATGATGCAGCTTAAGCAAAAAATGAATACTAAAAATATCTGGTAAAATTGAAAGTTTTCAACATAAGTTTCCTTATTATACCTACTGAGACGCTGTCAGTGTTGTCATCGATGGAATACGTAATTTGTTTCGGTGTAAACAGCAAAGAACATGGCATTTACAAAAGAAGATAAAATTTTAATTAAAGTATAGGCTAATTATACATGGCTAAGATAGATAAGGGTTATGGAACAAACAGGCTTCTGAATGAATTTAGAACAGAATCTGGTGTCTGTCGTCTTTGAATAAACTCTTGAAAAAGATCGATGAACTGGCACAGTGGACAAAAAACCTGGCTGTGGTCAAAAACGCGAAACACCCCCTGTTGAAAACAAGTAATGACACTTTACTTGGGGTCTACTTTTCATCGGGACAGTGTAGATAAATATGAGATAAGTACATATCTATATATACATTGACATGTGTCACATTATTCATATATTACTTAAAGATAAAATAATATGAGTAATAAATACTAATGAACCACAAGGATTTGTAAAGTACTGTAAAAAAATATGCAAAAGATGCATTTTGAATTAAAACCTTCTCACGAAACACAACTGCGACAGGACCTTTTGATGTAATCTGTCTTAGTAAGTCATCTGCACAAGTTTAAGAAAAACAAAAAGCATCAGGAACAGTTCATGAAAATTGCACAAAACTCTGTGCATCAAGCCCCACAAGTTTAAGCACGACTATGTACAGCTTATGTTAAGCATGAAGTAAATAATATCAAGATAATCGACATAATTATCAGTCAGATTCATGTGATCAACGAAAAAGGAATGCCTGTCATGGATTAGGAATCGAATTGAAATCACAGCAATGTAGGACCAACTGTGATTCAAATGCATCACAACGCACTATTTTGTCAACGTGTTAAGCACAGCCTCTAGAGAATTTCTTAGTGTTTATTACAGTCAATTTCAAGTCTGTCCACTCAGAAGCGAGTGTATGTGTAGTGTACCAGTAGGCCTAGTGTACTTTACAATTTCTTCAACTTGATCTTTGTAATAAATTATGTAATTGTAGAGGCATTATTATGCTTTTCTCAAGAACTCAGAAATTCTCAATGACTACATACACATCATTATGATGGAGAGTAATATCAAACTCCTATTCCTTAAGAAATAACCGAAAAACATATCTATTAATTTTTTTATGACTTTGTATGTTCTTTCTTAAATCTTGTAGCTCAAGAAACCAAGTCATGCATACGTGTAGTTAGACTGTAGTTGGAACTATCATGTACTCTTCGTACAACTTACATATAGGACAGTAGTGTTGGGTTAAATAATGGCTATTTAAAGCAAGCAGTAGTGTTGGGTTAAATAACGGCTATTTATAATAAGCAATTGTTAATTTTTATCATCATGGATGACTAGTTTTCGATAGCGTGCAAGGCAAAAAGCGTTCCGATGCATTCCTGGTCAAACTTCGACTGAATAAGACAGTTTTGAAGTTTGTGATAAACATAGCGTTTTGCTCATAATGTCTGGGTGCAAGTTTTGAGGTTGAATTGTATTATGACAATAGCATTCTAACTACAATACGACCATTTTAACATAATCTATAAGTTGCACCAATTGAAAAAGCATCAGATCAACATGAATAAAAATAATCTTATTACAAAATTGAAATCTTGGAAGCCAATTACATTGGAAATAGTAGGAAATATTTGGATTTGCAAAGTACTGTAAAACATATGCAAAAGATGCATTTTGCATTAAAGTTTATTGTATCAGTCAAAAAAACATGTTGCTGGGAAATTTCAATTTGATCTTATGCAAAATCAGTTTACGATAAAAATGATCATCAGCTTGAGCTCCAAACAGAAGCAGAAACCAAAGATTTTCTGGCAAACCCAACAAAATATTTTAAGTATGAGATGTTTTGACATAATAGGTTGAACACACAGTTCCTGACTTCTTGTCAACAGGACACTTGAAAATTATTTACGAGTGCATAAGCCTGCAAGTGTACAAATTTAAGCAGGAAAAAACTTCTGTGAGTTAACAGCATAGGTGACTGTGAATACATGCTTACCAATTCATTCAAGCAAGAAAAAAAACAGTTCATGTTTTGACCGATGTTACAATAGAACTGTGAAAAATTCAGGAATGAAACGTGCATTTATTTAGCAGATGCAATCTTAGCAATCAGAAGGCTCGAATAGCAAGCGTCGGAGCAAAAATTATTTCTACGTACTACTTCATTGTCCTACTACTGCAAAAGCCCACATGGCAATTGATAGAATATCGTTAACGTATCAACAATATTTACACATAGCAAAAAGTAATATAGAACTAAGTTGAACATTTCTATGCAGCTCGCTGGCTGCCTTTAGAAAACTCAGCGGTGATCGTATGTGACCACTGGATAGATTGTAGCAGTTCATGTCATGCTATCAAAGCACTAATAATGATAATCTATCAAATAATAAAGCTATCAAAAATGTAAGAACGAAACGTAGCTGCATAATATCGTTTTGTAATTTAATAAAGCTGATTCAAGCAAATCCAATATCCAACACAGTGGTAGACGCTTCACATTAGCCTGCTACTCCAAATGATGTGAATGGGCAAACTGGAAGGCCTATGGTATGTATACAATTTGGAAAGTTTAAGATGAATATGCGGTCCAGAAAGCCTATGGTGGATTTGCAAATCTCGAAAGCTTGTGATGTATAAGCAATATGGAAAGCAATGAATGGATACAATCTGTAAAGTTGTTATCGGGCACATACTGCAATTTTTGCCTTCTGTAGCCTCATGACAATAGTTACGGACGAGCAACTAGTCCAAGGTGGTTTGTATGCAGTGGCTTCCGGCAGATTCGAACCTGTGACCCTCTGGCTACAAGGCACAGAGCATACCTTTTGAAAGGAGCAGGTACCTACGACCAATTAAAAAACTAGTCCATCAACAGAAGCTTTGATGCAGAGATTGCTAGATGTGAATATAATTGTTCGACGGACAAAAGCTAGAAAATGACTTCAATACAAACGTCCCAAACTCGCCCAACCATCAAAATAACTAACAAAAGATACGATAATATTTAACTGATATAATTATATTAGTTCGTGTCGAGCTATGCAACAACCTTATGTACAGATATCTGAGATTCCGTTCCTCCAACTGACAAAAGAATTTAACGGTTTTCAATTTATGGCTAACGTGTGCATAAACATTGAAGCAATAAGCAACACAAGTTCATTTACTTTACCGACTAGACATACGTTTACTGTAATACATTACATTAGGCTCTGAAATACGTAATTGAATCAACAGTTATGATAGTCAATTTGCTGCCGCCAAATGACAACCCTAAACTTTAATCCTTAACTAATTAATTACTTGTTGCCTGAACTATTCAACTACCTACAAGAATCGATCGTAGACTTTATATTACACATAGACTTTCCCGTGTACAACTAGTTTTAAACAATAACATAAGTTATAAACAATAAAATAATTCTCTGGGGACAAACTTTCTGATCAGCTGCCTTCAAAATATTCAGTCCGGAATTAACTTTTGTGACCACAAAGTGTAAACTTTAAGTCTACATTTCCATTATATAAATCAAATGTAACAGGTATAATTATGTTATTTAATTCTGTTCTAAAACTTTCAATATTACAGTTAGCTGTTAAACAATAAGTATGGCCATGCGAGCAACTTGTCCAAGGCTGCTACGCAGTAGATTCGTATAAAATGTTGGTGTAATTAATATTTTAGAGATTTATCGAAAACACATTTAAAATACAACCTTAACAAATCATTTCATTTAAATTATATAGTTCAAAAATTTTAAACATAGTAAAGTACATACTATTCAAAGGTCAAAATACACTTGTAAAAGGTAATTTATTTACTGGGCTTTCATATAAGCCTGCCTTGAAGCATTGCAAGGAATAACTTCCATTAAGAAAATTTGTCGATACATACGCAAAACAAGTCATTAGCACTCGTGAACACGTTGGGGCTTTGTAGGACTATATTTGCATTCTAGAGGCTAGAAGTTTATTATTACAACCTGTCAAGTAACCCATGATTATAATCTTTTCTGCAGTGCAAACTGCACGAAAATCCCAGTTTCTACACCCACAAAATCTTCATTCTACGAATATGGGTAAAGAATTTTTTGATCGTTCAACTTTGATCAAGTACGAAACGTCAGCAAAATATTTATAAAAGATCTTTGCATCAATCAACATTATCAAGCTGCCATTCATTCACACAAACTGGATACACACCCATTTTAATCCAACTCTGCTCAATTTAAATA
Organism: Dendrobaena attemsi; assembly: GCA_034693945.1. NCBI lineage: Eukaryota > Metazoa > Annelida > Clitellata > Crassiclitellata > Lumbricidae > Dendrobaena > Dendrobaena attemsi. The sequence continues at coordinate 8,409 of JAQFXW010003475.1, forward strand.
GCATTGAACACCTCCGACAATAAGAATTCCAAATGTTAGAAATCACGATTTTGCTACATATTCAGTTCAAATTTTAAGTAAGACACAGTAAGACACATAACGCAATTAAAAGCAAGCAGAATCAAGCTGCAAACTATGCATAATAAGCAATGAAATTACTATACTTATCGAACATTCTCAAAGTGAGACAGTTTAGTATCCTACCAGCGTATCAAACATCCTCCTTGACTAGAAAATTTAAACAAATTAGACATAGTTGGTTGAAACTACATTCTAAAATATCTTTCAATATTTAGAAATATCACTGGCAGATCTGACTTGTGGATGATCCATCCAAAAAACTCCTCACAAAAATTGCAAGCTGCTTACAAATAAGTTAATATTAACAGACTTGTCGAAGAATCTGATAAGCTTCTCATAAATGCTGAAAGCTGGTCTTAGATACGTATACAGGTTGCAATATTGTTATAAAGTTAAAAATTATTAGACTTTTTCAGTAGCATATTAATTCACTTAATCCGATATTTGTAAATTCCTAAAAGACAACCTTCGACAAATCATCCTACATAAATTGCTAAATCACTTATTTACATATTGATTAAAATAAATGAAAGCCATTTAAAAGAATTCATAATCTGTGACAAATAAATCGACATGGCAGAGGAAGTGATCTGCCCACATCAAATGTCTTATAATCTGCTTATTCAAACAGTCATTTGCTTACATATTTCTTATCGGCATCTGAAAATTTAAAAGTTACAAAGGTAAGACGCCTCAATGCTTGCTTGCAACATAAATTTAAAATGAAGCATACTATTGTAAACGTCAAATACAGTAGTACATATCCTGAACACTTTCACCAGTTTCCAACACACAAAATTTGAAATAGACAGAAGCAGTTAATAATTTTAAGGTAGAGTTTCGAATGCAGTCTCTTATTAAACGCATTAAAATCTTAAATCACATGACAGCAGAAATGTTTGATTTTGAACACCTTCCATTTTTATGGGCATGCACGATTGGGCACATTTTCCAAATGAAAAGATTGCACGATATATTTTGGCATTGTGACATTAACTTCAATCTTGCTATTACAAACTGAAGAACCACTTTATGAATATGAAACAAATACAGGCCCATTTATAGGGTATGACTTAGATGATGCCATTTAGGCAGCACAGTCATAAATGAATCAAGGTCATATACACAGTACCAACGTATTAATATAAGTAATTTTATTTGGCTCAACAGTAAACAGACTGAAACCAACGTCTTCACAAGTGAAATATATTAATTAGATTTTGTAGAAGCTTTTGGAATATGTGAAATATCTAGTGTTAAGTATGTTCTGTATTTATGATATTCATCTGCACAACTTAAGTCTTACAAAGAGGAATTTCCTCAGCTCAAATATTTATTGAATACAAAACAGCGCTGCCACGTTTTGAACTTCCGTTATACCAAGATTTGCTTCTGCTGAATTACATCATAAACTTTTGTAGTTCTAGTGTAACATCGGATATTTTTATGCACGATTATCAAAAATTGAAATCTAAACCTCACAAAAACTTTGGTGTGACATACAAACAGAATTTCTAAAAATGAACACAAGAAATTGCAATAAAAGAAAACCTGCAAATGTAAGAAAGCAAGTGGAAATATCACTTGGTTCAAGGTCAGTAACGTGTCATAATTATATACAACCTTAGATTTTCACAACATTAAACCTTGCATATCTTAAATAAAAATAGGCAAAATGGAATAATCGTGCCATGTATTTACAACCGTAACTCGGCTCAAATGAATTCGATTTAGCAGCACTCAACAAAAACGCCTCAATAGAGAAACGCAAAAAACATGGGACAAAGTTTTCATAACTTTGCACACGCGTGTAGCCTGCGCAAACTGAGATCGAAACATCTTAGTTGATGAAATTATATTAAAATCTTCTGCATAAGAACACACAGCTCCCACTAAAAACTCAGAAATAATTTAAAAGCGGCATTCCGAAAGCAAAATACTCTTGATACAAATAGCAAATAAATAGCAATCGAGGTATATGCAAAACATTTTTTTGAATATTCATAAATTACAATAAGTTAAAGGATATAGTACACACTAATGGAATGGCAATGTTAAATCTTGGAGAATACGCGAGTAGCAGCTTCGGTCTTTGTGCCTCATGTAACAACCGTTCAATTGCACAACTAGCAAAATTCTCCTTAAATTTCAGACAGAAAAGTACATCAGATATTCATTTCGACTTAAAAATTCGGGAGTCTTGAAATTGCTGCATAAACTAGAAACTCTGGGGCAAAACTGCTTAAAATGCTTGAAATAAAATCCGACTTCCAAAGTCATGCATAACTCAAAGCATGCTAAAATAATATCTCTTTTCTCCTTTAAATTTCGACTCAATTTCACTATGCACTGCCAAAATACAAAAATGCAATCAATTTGGGATTATAAAAGGGAATCTGACTTGCAAGAGTTATGAATGACTTGCAATCAGTAAGTCACGTTCAAAATAAATTATAAGGATATTACACATGTTGGAAAGGTTTTCCACCTTTCCTGACAAGAATCTTAATCGACGGAGGTGACACGAACACGTTCAGTTCTAAACATTTCCCGATTCTTCTTCTTTGGGATCGCGTCAGAACTCAACGGTAGACTGCTATTCGTGAACTCATAATCTTCAGCACAAATGTAACGAAAGAAACGTAGCGACGGGAGTTTTGTCATGAGGCACAAAGTTATCTCTATTGACTGCAGCTCCTCACAGATATGTTTGCAAAATAAGCAAGTAAATCAAAATAACTAGAAACAGTTGCCCTGCTCTCTCTCTCTCTCCTATGTTCATTACTCGATTCCCGCATTTCTTCAGGTCTCGCAATGCACCACAACGTCCACCCGTAAAGTTTCTCCACCTCCTGCAAATAAATTTCACAATTAAAACAGAAGAAATATAAAATAACAAATAATACAAGTATTATTATTTTTTGTATTCTATGTTTTTATTTATTTACGCATTTCTATACCGCCCCTTCAAGTCTGCCACCACCCAGAGGCGGTTCCGACTACAGCCCGAGGGAGTGTCTGAGCTGAAGCGTGCAATATTATATTGAAGTACTTAATTTACATAGCACCTCACTTGAACTGCTCAGAGGCGCTCCCAACTACATTGCTGCCAGAGGTTGAGTGGGAACTAACGGCCTGAAGCGACCTCATTGAAATCCTGTATTCTGGAGTCATAACAGGAAATGCTTGGTAAAACAACTGAATTATATTTTATAAAAACAGAAACTAAATTGAAAATTTATTTATTTATTCATTCACACATTTCAATATCGCCCCTTCAAGTTCACTAGTACTCAGAAGTCTCAACTACAGCCCGGAGGTGTGTCGAAGTTTACACGCCGAAGCGCCACGAGCAATTGTGAGTGAAGGACTTGCTCAAGGTCCTTA
>JAQFXW010003476.1:0-11874 GCA_034693945.1 Dendrobaena attemsi
GATCACAATCACCAACGACCTCCGTGCAAGATCCCACGTCAAGCAAGTGTTGGGCTCTAGCACCGCTTCTTAACACGCTCGGAGGGTTTTAATGGCCCATGGCCTACCCCCAGAGGCCCTTCAAATCGTCGCAGACTCAAAGACCATTTCTCGCCTCCTTTATGAAGCACCAGCATGGTGGGGGCCTTACCTCTTCCGATGACCAATCAAGACCTTCCGTCGGAAAATGCATTGAACCCTCCTGCTTCCAACACGCTTAGACACTATAGCCCTTAAGGTCAATGCAGCTGAGCAGGCATTATTGAAGGCCGTGCTTGTACTTGATACTCGTGTTTTGCGGCGCTATTTTCCACCAATAATCATACCTCCTTATGGCCTTCGTTCTAGACCGCACAATTTTCTGTTGCCAACCAAAGATGACCGTAACTATATACGTCGAGTCTTCTACAATAGTTTGCTTAGGTAGTTGTATCCTCCCCTAAATTGAACTGCATGTACATTTGCTTTCTAATGAATGAAAACTATTTATTTGTTAACCTTATGCACTCTGTATCTTGCTGCGGTTGACAACAGCTTGTTTTGCCAATAAATGAATATATATATAGGCCTATACATCATACTGTAAGGATTTATCCATCAACCTACACTTAGTTTTAGGATGAATGCTTCAAGCGACCCCTCAAACTGTCATTTGCAAACAATTACACCAACGCTCTTCTCCACAATTCTTTGCATCAAGTCAACGATTGTAAAACTTGTCTCATCAACTAGCATGCAATTTAGAGGTGCACGAAACATTACATCATTGCTCATAGCTAAATCTTAAAACAAGCAGACGCAGACGACAAAAGTTTAAAGTAAAAGAAAAACATTATATACTGAAATAGATGTTCATTGCATTCAATAATGAAAGTACTGAAATACTTTTAAAGCACAATTCAAACACTACAAAAGTCAACATTTGCGTCCGTTATCATTTGTTCACACAAGTTTTTATAAACCAAAGTAAATCCAATGAATGACAAAATGAAAACCCGTGTACCTCCGTCACATGCAGTAACTTGTGAACTTAACTGTACAAAACTTGTCAAACTACCTTATAATTTTCACTTATTAGTGATCATGCAATTCCATACTTGTAACCGAGGCAAACTTGCAACACTACATTATTGGTTATTATTGAAATGCAGAAGAATCCACATCATTAACAACCAGCAAAATTCTGGAACAAAATAACCACTCTAACTTATGTACAAAACCATCCTTAGACCCTGCAATGCTTTGCGCAATGACACAACTTAGTATGCACAGAAGCAATGCTTACATCTATAATTCTATATATATATATATATATATAATATATGATATATATATGATATATATATATATATATATGTAAATCTCGCACATCTTTTCATTAATGCCACTTAGAAATGCACCAGGATAAAACTACTCAACTGTACAAACATTGAAGCAAATGTCACCAAAGACTTGCTATAGGATGATGCCCAATGAAAAATGCGAATCATGTTATCAAAAACCCACTAGGGGTAGAACTGTAGAACTAGGTTGCAGATGTGCAAAAAATGCCTTGCAAATAGACCTCACCAAACTAAACGATTTCTTGTCTAATTCCTATGTATCTCACAGTCGATCTTTAAAAATGCAGCTCTAGCTTCTCAAGTACCATTAGATTTAACAGTCCATCAAGTAGGCATAATGAAAACCAGCCGATACCGTCATCATGCCCCACTGCACAGCAGCATCAAATCTGGTCTACCATCACCCAACTGCAGCAAAAACAGTTGAAGCTGCTCAACTACTAAGCACACAAGATAACACCCAACTAGAAACTATCTGAGCTAAGAAATGAGTAAATGTACAGAAAAATCGCTGGCTCAAAGGCAGATACAAGACCAACTTTCAAGAAGTTCATAAAATCTCCTTTATAAAAGACCATAGATATACATGAAGACTTATCAACTGAAAGCCTAACTCAAATGCATGCAATTACACTAAATTCACTAGGAATTTGAACATTATGAATGGTCATTTGTTGCTTTCCAATATGCCCTCAGGTATTACCTTTATATCTGCAGTTAGCAAAAACCCGGACAACAAAAGTAAGCTTAATTCTGCATTTTCCCACATTACTTGGTAATTACTTAAAAAAAATTAAAGTAACAATTTCATCCTTTCTCACAAAACTATTAAACCGTCCATTTCAAACTATGTAAAATAAAACAACTCAAAATGATGACACCCACTTTCCATTTCTAAATTTCAAACAGTCGTTGCACATAATTATATTATTATTATGTGTATAGACAGACAGAGACTGAGACATATTCTCAAACAGCGAGCAAATAAAGCACAATTAGAGGCATTAAAGGACGCTCACAGTGAGATGGTCGACTCATTAATTAATTACTAGTTAACCCTAATGCCAGTGAATTAAAACTTTTTGACAGTTTTGGATAGCTTACGTTACATACATTGGAAATATAAAGTTTCATCTCATTATTTAAAAATACATGAAGCATATAATTTTGTCCTTATCTTCTCATATCATTTATTAAAAAGCTTCATATAAGCTTCAATATAAATTCTTAAACTTGACAATCTGACATGACAATGCAACATGATTAAAAATTCTGTTAGCCTTTAGAACATCAAGTTTTCGCTTCTTTCAAGTTCCTTACAATGGAAATTGCTTCCAGGTCCTATCACAGATTCCCAATAGGTACTATAGCAAGACTGAGTTACTTACTTATTTAGATAATTACTGCTTCCAGAAACACTATACATCAATAATACACTGTTATCCTCACTGGCAAGGCATGTGCAAGAGGTAAATCAATCAGAATGTACCACTGTGCACTTCTGATTTGAAATGCAGTACATGGTGTGATGGAACATTGGTCACTAATAAACTCGATCAGCTTTTCATCATGCCTTGCCTCCGGAAATCACTCAAACAAGACAATGTCATCAACGTCAAGCGCTTGCAGAATGAACAGCATAAATGACACAGTAGTACTTACTTACTTCAAAAGACTTGAGGGTGGAAGAAAATTCAAACATCCAATGAGTCAAGACTTTAAAAAACAATCATCCAATGGAAACCTTTTAAAGCCAAAATCACAGCAAGTGAAAAGCAAACTTTCACTGTCAGTAAACATTAAAAAAATAAACTTTGCATCACCGGCTAAAATTCGAAGCTCTTATGGCAAATATTTACATGCGCATTTCTGACCCTGCTGCAAAAGTACAACTGGTCCAAAGATATGCAATGACAACAGATAAATACACACTATAATACATTAGAACATGTCTGAATTCGTTGCAAAAAGGACATCGGATTAAAATTAAAATGCATATCTTTTATATACATAAGCTGTTGCAAGATTCACTTCAAACGCCCAACCATAAACAAGGACAATCAGTGGCAAACAGGTTGTTCAGATGTTTCACATTCTCAGACACTAGAATTGAAGTAAATACTAGATTTAAGACAATGAGCTACAAAACAAAACTAGCTGATAAAATAACTCACCTAAAAGATAACTGTGGAAAATGATTAGCAAAAATGCAAGGAGACAGAAACCAAGATTTTAATGGTTATGATAGGTTCAAAAAGCTAAAACTGCACAATAGAGCTGACTGGATGGCACACGAAAAGTTTACTTTGCTCAACAATTTCAATTGTTACACATTTTAAATGTTTGGCTGAAGACTTTGAAAGATTATAAAAGCACAGTGCAAAATATAGAACGACGCTTACAACTGAAAACACGACCAACATCATATATGTCTACTTTGTGTCTCACAGTAGTATGAGAGGTTGCTGGATCCGATTCAAACTGACTATATGTACGAGATGTGAGTCTTGCATTACAACCTAACATGGTGTGATATGCTAACAAAGGTGGTAAGGGTTCCCGCTAATCTTGATTAACAGGCAGGTTCAAGGCTTCGTGGTTCTTACAGCAAATCATGAATGCACAATATGATGTGTAGAACGCGCAATGTCCGAAAAGAAATCTTGATTTCTCTCCTCTTTACACACCATTTACTCATAACTTATTTGTAATCACTGTAAATGAACCATTATAATCAGATGAAACAGGTCACTCACTAGCTAGAAACTAAGCCACTTTAGAGATAAAACCAATCACTTTGAGATAAATCCAATCACCACATACAAGAATAGATTAACTCTTGACATGTTGGTATGACAATCCAGTACCAGTTATTCTGCTGCGAACCAGTAAGCCTCATTCCCAGAATAAGGTTCAAGTAAATAATGCAGTTTCACAAATGAACATTTTTCTGTGGAGCTGTCAAACAAGCATTGTCATAGACCAAAGGTTGACAGCACAACACAATGACACTCCACACCATTCTGCTTAATAAAGATACAACTTGAGATTCTATTCAATGCTCCTTGTACCAATATCTCATATGATCTTTCCTTGTTTTCATCAGGAAACATAACTTTCTTGTGAAAGAAAATTTGATAGAGAACAAGCCAAAAAATAAGTTTCTCTTACAGAACAGATTCATTGGAACATTCACAAAAGTTCAATACCTACTTTTCAGCAAGTACTAGCTTTCTAACCCAGGCAGATTATTAGTCAATCACTTAAATACATTTAGTGGTATTGTACATGCATCTTTAAAATAAAACTGCGCTAAAACCACCTTGCATAGTTAAGTATTAAGAATTCTCTCTGAAAGAGACATTGAAACCTTATCTTAATTAAAAGAATTGTCAAAACAATCACACCCTTAGAATGGAATTTAAATTTCACCTAAAAGTAAGTATGTCATCTAACATAAAGCTTATCTGTACTATTAAAAAGCATGAAATGAGAATCTGTTTCTCTTAGTGAGACCTAAAAACAAACTGAAAACTTTTCACAAGAATATGTAAAGACCAAGCAATTCATTAGTAACACCATGCAAATAACAGAAATTAACAAATATATGTACATAACTACATAAACTGCAATTGACTGAAATACTTTGTTTTCAGTCATTTAACATCTGTAATGGATGCCCGTTACAAATGAAAAAAAATCAGATAGTAATATACTTTGCACACGAACAATCAATCTTTGCAACGACAGTATACACCAATAAAAATTGTCTACTTGCTTTTATTCAGCTGATTCAGTGGAAAATGCACTTAATGAGTATGTACTATGTATAGCAAATGCAAAAGGTTTCTGCTGTGAGCTTTGAAACCAAACGGTTCCCATAAATTTCATCATTTATTTTGAAGAAAATCTAAGAATATAAATGCATATAACAACCATTAATTCAAACGAATTCATCATTGGTTTTCCCAAGGAAACTTTTCAACAAAATTTGAAACATAGATGCACAGAATAGATCTGCAGTACGCCATATGTCAAAGCAACTCTAGTGCATGACATGCAAGATGTCACACATGAAGATATATATATGTGAGATGTAACGCATTCAAGTTTCACCAGAAACTACGAAAATTAGCTTGACACAGAAAACTACCTCCACAACACAACACATCAAGTCTCTTTGGTAATGCTCACAGTGTGCATTCAAGTGCTTTTCTCATTTCTAGAGTACTTACTATGTGACATGAAAGAAAGAAACTGAACATTGGAAAGAAATCCTAGCATCATCTCACTTTGCCAGTGATGCTTGCAAAGAAAAGACAGACTTCAATACTGCTTAAAACGTGTGCATAACTAACTCATCAGGAGACACAAAAAGGATCATCTATGAACCACAAAGAGTCTGAGACAAATCAAGCGTTAATCACGCCTCAGGCGCTTGCTTGGCTTCCCATACCCGTAGCTTGCATCAGCGCCAGTGCGACTATGCTTGACGATAACCTGTGACTGGGCTGTCAAGTGAAGTTTTATTGCGTTGGCGTTCAGCTTCTTGGCCGTCAGGAGGTCCTTCATCTCCTTCATCTTGGTGCTATGCAGGACGAGAAATGCATCAGTCATCTTCTCCGACCTGTTCCTTTCTGATAAAGTCTCTGCATTTTGCAAACGAGAAGCATTAATCGACTCAGAGTTGGCCATACATTTTGAATCAGTAGATGCATCCTGTAACACAGCGCCATCAATGCTGGAGAGCATTGAACCAACAGCATCTTCCAAGCCGTCACCAACAACAGCCTTTGTCGCAAACGGTTCTCCTCTTCCGAGTAGATAAGCCGGATTCAATATTGATTCGCCGCAAGCATGGCCCAGGGCAATGATGGTTGGATCTGGGTCTAACGCCTGACTCGAATCACCCACTCTCGATATAAGTTCCTTGATCGTGGACTGGATCCTATCCTCATCTCTCTCTTCTTCCCGGTTACTATTCACGTGCTGAGTTGACGCATCGGTCGTCTCTTCTCCGCCCTTTCCTCCGTTAGTTTCTTTCTCTTCTGCAACATCCTTCCCATTCAGTTTTACTTCCTCTGTTGTCGACGTCCTTAATGACGATGCTCTCTTTGGAGGCCGGCCTGGCTTCCGCTGAGCACGTCTCCCGCTCAAAATCTCAAGGTCTTTGTTGCAGTTGCCGTTTTTATCAGATTTAAAGTCGTCCTTTTCATCCTGGACATCAATTGCGACACTCTCATCGACGTAGTCCAGCAGTCTTACTAACGCACGTGTGTTGGCTTCAAATTTTGACAGAGACGTCAACATGTGAGTAGCCCAGGTGATGTGAAGCACCGGAGTAGAACTGCCTTCTTCCCATTCACATATTCCATCATAGAACTTGAAGAAGAGTGCACAGAACTCCGGGTCTTGGAGCAGAGGAAGCGAAGACTTTCCGTTCACTGTCCCTCCCTGGTATTCAGATCTGTCTCTATGCAGGTTTGACGACTCCACGGAGAGTCGAATGGCATTCGGAATTATTTCGTTTGCAATCTCCAAGAACTCTTTGTAGACTTCTTCATCATCACGGTGATAGTTGTACCTAGGCAAAATCAAATAATCGGATGAAGCAATTTGTTAATGAGCTCACTCTCAGAGGCCAAAACAGAATTGATCTATCACCTATGACAAAAGTATGACTACATGAACACTGTACGGCCTCGGTCTATGAAGGCCTTTTAACACTTTGGACAATCGCTTGTAAATTTTACACTTCGGCCACTATGTTCAATAGTTCTATAATTCAAGTGCGACAAGGCATTTTTGAAGACGCTGACTCTCTCGACTTTAGGCATTGAGTAACTTTACAGATGAAGATTCTGACTCTGGTCCTGCTCCATTCTCATCAACTGTGTCTTCGTTTAATTTGTTTCTATTTTTGTGTGTGTTTATGTCGATGCTTTTATGTTTTATCTGAACTGTTCATTTTCTTCATATTGTCATTGTACCAGAGTGCGTTGTGTCACTCTGTCTTATGATTATTATAATAAACGAATATATATTATGTGTGAAAGGCTGACAAATTTTATGACCACTATGTCTCTCACCTCAGTAACTATAAAACGCATGCATTAACAACAGATTTCACAACTTTCAGATGTGTGTAAATATCTACACAAAAGTTGCATATTAAATGCCTATGTACTCTCCCATCCTTGTCAGTTATGATCATCTAAAGACACAGTAAATACTTTGCTACTTAAATACTGTCAAGTACTTGACACACTTTATAAGAAATTGCTTTCATTTTAAGTATGAAGGATCAAATACTGCATGTATTCAACTTCTAAATGTAATGCCTTGCATTAGAAAAACTAAGTTATCGAGTGCAACATCAGCTACCAAAGTTCTGCTATAAAAGCTATTTCTTAACTTTATAGCCAACTTTTTATTCTTAGACTTCATGCAAACTAACAAAGCAAAAATGGACCTTACTTGTTTATCCAGTTACAGTCTTTTCTGTCCAGTTTATTAAACAGCTTTTTAAATTACAAAGTTTTAAAAATAAACATTTACTTAACACCTTCAGGAAGTAACAGATAGGTAGACTTCTGTCTCACTTGCTAATGACTTGTGAAGCTTCAGCCCATGCTGCAAGCGCCTCTTTGAACTGCCTCAGCCGATAATAGTAACCCCCGAGATAAGTGTACGGATAGACGTGCATGTTGTTATAGTGAAGTTTTGCAGATTCAATTGCCTCTTTGAAGAGAAGCTCTGGTGACGGTCGACCAAGCGTCGGATTCACCTCCTCCAAATCACCGATATTCGTTACAGCCATTGGATATCTGCATTACCAGTAATCAGCCAATATCAAAAGACATATGGTCTACTGTCCAGACAACATCAAAGAAAGAAAGAGAGAATATGACAAAGAGGAAGCAAGATGAAGAAAGCAGACATCACTCAGAAATAGACCTCAGACTTGAAGCCAACAGCATAAAACAAAAAGCAGTGATGTATGAAGCATCTTTACACATAATATTCATCGAGAAATCACAAGTTTTGAGTTGGGTTTTTAAAGGTAGAGAGAGTTAGAGAGAGGAAGCGAGATAGAGAGGGAAGGGAGAGATTGAACTACGGACAAAGCATTGCGAAGAGGCCTTACAATTCACTTAAATCTCATGTTTCCGGTATATCAGTTGGGCCTTGTTCTGACAGATTTCGATTTCTAACGAGATCATTTTGTGAAAATAGTAAACTTTCTTAGTATTCAATAATTGGAAATTTCTTAAGCAAATCAGTAAATATTATTTGTCGCACTGCATATCTAAATCACTAACAAGGTTAGTTGTTCGTCTAGCAGATCAACAACTAAATAATCTGCAAGTTAGTCAACTGCATCTCTCTTCATTCCATCTTAGTAAGGGCATATATTCCAGATATTTCACTGCTTTAGTAAATAATATATTATTATAGTAATTTACAAAATAGCAGAAGAAAACCAAGAATATATGTCATACTTTTTTAAATTGCCGCTATCGTACAACATCCATAAAAGCCGCTGCAAGAAAAATCAGAAACACATTAGAAACATTATACATTACATAAATTTGACAATAATACTAAAACTACTGGAAGACATTTTAGGAAGTAAAAGAATTAATATGAAATATGAATTCACAATACAATTATAAACAGTTAATTCCTGATAAATGCAAATTAACACTGGGAAAATTTTAAAATTAACTGAAACAAGTGCAGAAAGCCAATATGTTTCTGAAGTTGTGATATATGGACAATGAAAATGTAATGTTGTCTTGTATGTCAGTTGTATTAGACTGCTGGCTATGATTTCTTAGCAGTATTTAATGAATTTACACTTGTTCATGCTGTCCATAGGTTACCAGCACAGAGAGAGTCCCTTAGCAGATCTATTGAAAAGGTGCTGTATAAATTCTCTGATGAATGAATGTACTCTAATAAGAGGACAATGCTTGCCTGTTGAAGACTAGTGAGTTCGGGGCTGTCAAGTGACGCAGCTATCGATGGATTGATACTAGTTACCATGGCCGCAACCTCCATGTGCCTATCACAGACAACACAGTGGCCGCTGAGGTAGAGCCAACTCCTTTGTGTGACACTTGGTGTGACTGGCTGGCCACGCTTGTCCTCCACGCCTTTACCTGTTCCAGCAAGTAAACAAAGACAGTAATTTTAAAATCAAAATTATGCACAAATTAGCTAAATAAATGTGTCAGAAAAGATAATTGTCTAACTCAAACAAACAGAGTAGCACAAATTTTTCTACATTAATATGCCTTCACCCTTCACAGAAACATGACAGAAGCGGCGGTCTCAATGATGCCAAGGGATCCCTTCAGTAGCAATGCAAGAATTAACAACCTGTTCCTGTAAATGCACGTCTTCGGGCTACTACGCCTATAATCTGAATCTCACACCCTATCATGGCAGTCAAAATCATCTAGATCATTTAGGCCTACCGCCTTCATCACTCATTCTCGGTTAGCCGTTTACCTTTGACAGCCTCATGTTATTCTGACACTCCTCCTACAGAAAACAGTGTTCTTTCTCATCCGTCTTGACATAGTTAACATCTGGTATCAACCCAGACGTCAGTCGAATCATTAGTTGTGTGGCGGTATTCGTTTATAGGTCACCGTATCTTACTATGAATTGACTCATAGGTGGCGTTTACAGAAGACATTTTAACTACGAGTTAACTCGTAGGTGACGGTTAATGTGTTAATTTTCTTTTTCAAGTTTTTTCAAACATTATTTACACGATTGTTTGAGTCGCCCTAAAAACGATGACTCGGTCGAGTTACCAGAAACACATTATTTGCCTAATGCAAATTTTAAGCAAAGAAACTGCAATGAAGGCAATAATGGTTACAATAACAATAATCATAAAAGACTAAAAATGGCAGAGCTAAAAACAAACAGTGCAACAAGGAAAGGTGAATCGGGAGCAGCCGAGTATAGAATGGCCATACCATGCCACGTCACTTCAACGGACTGTGATCCATCTTCACCAAAGACAACCCACGAGTGCTCTTCAGTCAAAGCCAGATGGACATCTTCCAAGCCAAGCAACTGGCAACCAGCAACGACACTCAGCGCCACACCAAAACTATCGAGTTTATTACCTTTAAACAACACAGGAAATGAAAGTGATGTGAATCATTATGTAGATCAACGAAACCCAGCTGTTAATGCATTTTCATCAACATGAAATGACTGAATCTGTTGATAAGTCTGTTCCATAATTGTGTTAACTGAAGTTCAAGAACTAAATACTTCAGAAGTTCTGTTCAACTAGGCCAACTACAACAAAACATTTGAATCCATTGAATAAAGCAACACGAATTACATAAAAGGTGATTATTGATTAGTGAAAAGCATTAGGTCAAGATTGACTTTTTTGGAGGACAACAATAATTCTTTACAAGTTATGCTCTACTAAATCTTGACCTATTTCTTCTCCTGTGGCTTCTTACATTGGGAGCGCCTCTGAATGGTTCACCCTACGAGAGGTGACACAAACAAGAAAAATAGAAAATAGCTCTAGCATCTAAAGGGATATTTTATATATACATATATTATATATATATATTTAAGAGTTATATTTATGCCAAACGGTAACACAACTGGTGGCCAGTGGTGGGTGCTCTAAAAGTCTTTAAATTGAACAGTACTAAGAAAGTAAGAATGCGTATATATTAATTTGAACAGTGCTAAGAATGCATTTGGGAATATAAACACAGTTTTCATAACATACGAGTAAGGCTTTGAGGTAATCTATCGTTTAACAGAGTTAATTATCGTGTACACGAAGTGTCACTTATGTTTTCCTCTCATGTTTTAGTAGAAATGATTAATTATTTCATCCTTAACTGAATAGTCAATGTTTGAAAATTATCTGAAATTAGGGATGTAAATGTTAATAAAATAAATGAATAGAAATAATAAGACCGAAGTTGGATGAGGAACAAAGTAATTAATAATAGAACTAGACGTGGGATGAAATATCGGAAGTGAAACAAAAGTTTTAATAAACATAATTACACTAAAACGATAAAAAATTGCACATCATGGATGGAAACTGTTGGTTAAAGATAGAAGTGGGATTGCAAATGAAAAAGTTGATAGCAAAATGAGAAGCAATACTGAATACAGTGAATAATGAATACTGATAGAAATGTTGATTTCAAAATAAGTAGTCGGAAAATGATAGTGGAAGGTAGGCTTATACATATGCAATAATTAATTCCATTAAAAAGATAGAATTAATTCCATGAGGATCTGAGTCATGAAAAAAGACTTTAAATAAGTGGACTAACGACATTGAAGGGATTGGAAAAAGACATAAACTCGAAAGAGAAATTAAATCCTGTGTTATGGTTCAGCTTTAATTATTCATAACATATGAACAACATCAAAGTGTTGTCTCCTATATGAATGTCTAATGGTCATCTATAGATTGCTTCCT
>JAQFXW010003477.1:0-11872 GCA_034693945.1 Dendrobaena attemsi
ATTTCAGAAACAGAGGGTAAAACTGGTCAAATGGAATGGAAGAGTACTTTTGAGGGGGAAATTGGAAAGTCATGAGTTTTTGAGCCCGGCTGTTTGGGGGGGGGGATAGAAGCCCCTGGGAAAAGTACAGGCTATATGATATTTCATTTAATAACATTCACAATGACACACCGCATTATGATTGCACACATAGTAGAATGCAAGGTATTATATTGAGCAACATTTCTGGCCTACAGTACTTACTATAACTCGGTCTTAGTCTTTATCGTTTTAGAGAAAGATTGTAATGATAGGAAATAATATAATGGACGAAATCCACTCATTTCATGAATATGAGGGGAGCATGAACAGCTTTTGTGGAAACACCTTGAGGCGGAAAACGACCATTCCGAGATGTCTTTTGGCCGCCACTTCGAAGCGATCATCCTGCTGGACGAGGTTCTCGAAGCTCTCCGCCAGTTTCACTCCCTTCAGCATAACAGAATGAAAACGTATATTAACCACTGTCTACAGACGACATCACTCTCTACTACATTATACTGAAAGCAGCGGTTGTGTGGGTTATGATTATCGCCTTCCACTTATTTTACATGTATTACTTAAAGACTCTTCTGGTACCTTTTATGCTCGTTTCAAAACTGTTCTCTTTCGCCGAGGTTGGTTTGGGAGGATTGACCTGTTGGGAGTGCCTCTGAGTAGTTTTTTTTTTAAATTGCTATAACTTACAAATTTTGGAATAAATGAATGAATAAGTATAAATACTATAATTAAGACGAATGACGAAGCTTCACGACTATGCCTATATCTATAATGGATAATTTTCCAGAAAAATGACATCGGAAATAATTTTAATCATAAAAGATTTATAGCCAATTCATTCTTCCTTGTCAGACTTTAATGATAATTGCAGGCCTTCTGCAAACAATCCCTCGTCATTATGTTTGCTTATTCTCCTCTGCTTCTAAGGTCTTACGGTCTTACCTTGCGAATGTGGTTTTGTAATCCTTTGACGCCAAAGGAACGCAGCACAAACCAAAGCTTCAGCGCACGAAATCTCTTGCTCAGTGGCACCTGCCAGTGCTGACAAAGTGCAAAAAGATCACAGGCTATGATGATTCGTAACTTACTTTGATTTATAGGCCTATCACATCTCCAATAAAACAAAATCACCGACCATCATCTATTAAATCGTAAATCGTACAATATAAAGATACACTTTAACAGAGATAATCAATGGCCTACAATGACTAAGGAAAAGAGATCAACATTGGATAGTACGACTATTCTTTCTCCATTACATTAATGCCTTTATATCGCTCAATAAACGCTCAAAGTGATCATGTTAATGTCAGCGAAATGTAAAGCAACACACAGTTACTAGATAATAATAATATTAATAATTAGCCGACGATTAAGTTAAGAACTCATACTAACCATGAAGTCGATGGCAGTACCTGTTGATAGAATGAACACAGTAAACAGGCAGACATTAGGGCAGTCAAATCTACAGGCTACTGTAACGCTAGTACACGGTATAAGTAGGACCTACATGTACTGTACAGATCTGCGCGATTCTACCATCTACAGGCTACTGTAACAGTAAAAATGAATAAGGAAGATAGGGAAGCAGAAGAGTGTGCAGTGTATGGTGTCCTGACTTAGCAATACGTTACGCTGTATTACATTAGGCCTACTATCATTGCCCAAAAACATAAAAAGCATAATTTTGCTTGGCAATAAATTACTGTACAGCGTGCATAAATGAAGACTTAAAAGAAGTCTATAGAATTTATATGGCACATAGTATGAGGAGGATTTCGCTGAACCCGTTAATTGCTCACCGGTATTTTCGTGTCGCAGGTAAAGCGGTTGTACGTTGAAAGTACGATGCAGTGCGCGACTGTCTTTAACCCTTCAGATAAAAGAAGGTACGCGAATCAAACTATAGTGTAAGAGACAAATACATTGAGATTTAGAGAAAGGTAGGCCTACAGAGAAAGAGAGACAGACAGGGGCAGATAGACAGAGAGACAGAGGCTGTGATTGACTAAGATGGACGAAAACAGCAGGTTTTCTGCGCCCATGGACAAAACACAAAATGTGCGCAATTCCCAGTGCGTGCAAACGTTTCAGTTGGTTTAGGCCCCTACGGCCCGCATTATTTTCTATAATCTTTTTCAGTCATTTGTATCTTCTGGTTTTATACCAGGGACAAAAAAAAACAAAAATGTGCGCCCCGATGTTTTTGTTGATTTCCCTTAGTCTTTAGTTCTACTTTCTACTTTTCTATACTGCTACTCATTTCCTTTTAATACTTTTGGCCACCAATTTTGCGCCCTTAGCCTTGCGCCCCGGGACAACTGTCCCCCTCCCGCCCCTTTAGATACCCCAGTAGGAGACAGACGAAGGTATGTACACCTATGTGGGGCGCGGTAGTGTAGTGGTGAAGGTCGCCGCCTTTTAACCGAAGGGTTGCGGGTTCGAATCCCACCCGCCGCGTAAGGACCTTGAGCAAGTTCTTCACTCACAACTGCTCGTGGCGCCTTGGCGTGTAAACTCCGGCACACCTCCGGGCGGTAGTCGAGACCGATTCTGAGTAGTAGGAGACTTGAAGGGGCGGTATATAGAAATGTGTGAATAAATAAATAAAAAATAAACGTACCACATGGCTGTACAGTCGAAGTGTACCATGAGCCACTTGGATGGATTGAATGCAAACGACTGAGCGAAGTCGACGCCGTCCATGTAGCATCTAAACTCGTCGCAGATGAATGCCGATCCAGCATAGGCCGCATCAATATGCATCCACAGATCCTCGTCCGCACCTTCAGCAGCACAATACAACACAACACATCTCAAGTACGAAAAATGCGATATATAAACGCTCAGATACCGCCGACTAGGGGCGTATTAGGGGGGTTTACGGGTTCAACAACCCCCCCCCCGAATTGATCTTTTTCGATGTATTTTTTAGGTAATCCCTCCCCAATGTTTAGTACAAAATTATTAGGAATGAAAAAGTCAATTTGGCAGAAAAAATCTTAGAAATAAACCCGAAATCTGCGAAATTGTGGTGAATGACTAAAAATAAGGTCATCAGCATTTTCGGTGACTTGCAGACAGAGAAAATTCTAAAAAAAACGAAATAAGTTTCTGGCCACGCCACTGCCGTCGATAAAAGCGCTCGAGGCATGCATGGCCCTACATGAAATATTGACCAACCAGGGCACATTTTAGAGTGCAGTTGATGCCATTTTGTGCAGTTGTACACTTGTAAATCCAATTTTGCAGTTGTGCAAAAGGCTAAAATGCAGTTGTGAAAATAGCAGGGCTTGTTTTAACTGTGTAGTGAAGGAAAAAGGTCAACGACGAATAGATAAAAAAAGGAGTCTTTGTGAAGTTATAAAAGTCAATTGAGTAGAGATTTCTTGTATTTTCAGTAATGACTAGCAAATGTTATCAACTTTCTTGGGCGATGACATGTGAGTTTTACGGAATAAAACGGCAAATGACTAAAAAAAAGTCTTTAACTTTCTTGGGAGATGCTCGTGAGGATCCGACTGGGCAGTGATAAAAGTTTCTTGAAATATGCCCTTTGACCAACCGGAAAACGGAAGAATCGACTAATCGGAAATCTGTTGATTGACTTTTGTGCTTGGTCGATTGGAAGATAATGGCTTAAATTGTCTAATATGTTCTGTCGATAACAATTGATCTAATCCACTAATCCAATCTCATATCAAAAGATGTAAGTATAATTATGAGGCTGTAAGTTGAAGGAGAGCCATATTATAAGTAGTCTTGTCCTCGGTCTCGAAGAATTGGTCTCGATCGACTGGATCGAGTGCTCTCGAGTTCGTTTTTAAAAGTCTTGGTCTTGGTCTTGAGATTCAAGGTATTGTCTTGGTCTTGAGGTTCAATGTCTTGGTCTTGAGGTTTCAGGTCTTGACAACAAGACTGATTATAAACGAATGTATTTGATAATAGAGCCAATTAGTAATTTTATAAGGAGAGCAGGTAATCGGTTGCTTACAGATTGGTCCGAGCTCCTTGAGGTTGTCAAAAGCGCAAGCTCCAGTTGTTCCCAGCGTTGCGCACAGCTTAACAACATAATATTATGGGTCATTAAGAATAATTCTAAATGACAAAAACTCCATGCATGCTGAATGACATGTTGAAATGCTGTGTAAAATGCTATGTTAAATGCCATGTTAAATTCCAAGGCTAAATGACATGTTAAATTCCAAGGCTAAATGCCATGCTAAATACTATGTTAAATGCTATATTAAACGCCAAGTAAAACTCCTCGCCATGCTAAAATGCTATGTTAGATGTCACGTTAGAACTATGTTAAATTGCGTGCTGATATTGAATGTCAAGCTGTTCAAAGTACTGGATATGCCTTACGTAGAACGGAATGAGTCCTTCGTCTTTGTCCATCTCAATGGCCTGTAGCAAGGTCTCTCCTCTCAGGCTGAGGTTGTCATCCGAAGGCAGAAGACGCATCTTGACCAACCCTATCAGTCCAGCCTTCTCGACGGAAGAATGCGCCTGCAAGGACAGAAGAAACAACAACAACAACAAACTATTCATTCGTTCATTCACACATTTCAGCACCGCTCTTCGAGTCCTGGTCTCGACTACAGTCCGGAGGTGTGTCGGAGTTTACACGCCGTAGCGCCACGAGCAATTGTGAGTGAAAGACTTACTCATTACTCAAGGTCCCTTACTCAACGGTTTGGTTCTGAATATAAAAAAGCGAAGCGAACTTTTGGACGCAAGCAGGGGAGACTATCCCATTGCACGACCACACCTCAGATTACCAGAAGACCCAAAGACAATTGTATTGTATTGACTTGTAATTTCGTTTACATAAGAAGATAAATTGTTTCCACCATGTCTATCTTAATTAATATAGAAAGTAGGCCCATTATTCAAATAAAATACAACGGCTCAGATCAGCATTTTGTCAAACTGTAATTACTGTAGGTCCCAACCCAAAAGTGGGTCGTCCATTTTTTCCAAGAAACCTTTGTTTCGTCACGTACCAATCTTATTCTCCAACTGCTGAAAAGAATCATTAACTTGATTCTCTTTTTCAAACTCACAGTACGAGCAGTTGATTAGTTCTCAATGAAATGTGGGTGAGAGAGGCACAGGCAGAGATAGAGGCATAGACAGAGGCAGAGATCGAGCAAGAGGCAGAGAAAGAGGCAGAGCCAGAGGCAGAGGTAGTGGGGTGGTCAAAGAGGGGTCAGGGATCGATACCTGATCGGAACAGTATCCGACCAGTCTAGCGTTGATCTCTGAATCGCTCAGTTCGCTGTCCATCGTTCGATACTTTTTAATCGTTTCACTTCGAGCGGCCAACAACGAAACGAACGTCGCCTCACTGGCGGTAGTCTGAAACAGGAAACAAATAGTCTATGAATGAATGAACGTATACATCAATGAATAAGCGAATAAATGAATGAATGATTGAATGATTGATTGATTGTATGCAATGTAATGTAACGCAATGTAGTGTGATGTTATGTCATGTTATGTAATGTTATGTTAGGTTATGTAATGTAATGTAATGCCATTTAATGTCATATAATGTAATGTAATGCTTATGTCATGTTATGCAATGTAATGTAATGTCATGTGATATCATGCAATGTAATGTCATGAATGAGCATGTAAGGCAATGTAATGTGATGGCATGTAATGCAATGTAATGTTTATGTCATGTCATGCAATGTAATGTAATGTCGTGCAGTATCATGCAATGTAATGTCATAAATGAGCATGTAATGTAATGTCATATGATGTCATGTAATGCAATGTAATGTCATGAATGAGCATGTAATGTAATGTCATGTGATGTCATGTAATGCAATGTCATGCAATGTCATGTAATATCATGCAATGTAACGTCATGAATAGGCATGCCATGTCATGTAATGTCATGTGATGTCATGTAATGCAATGTAATCGTGTGACCTGTATAACTCCGCCGCCCATCGTCTCTGTGTTGCTGTGATAGAACTCGGAAGGAAGTCCGATCATCTTGCCCAACCAGTCCATCACTATCGTCTCCAGCTCAGTACACGCAGGACTGGAAGCCTAAGAAACCATTGATGATGATAGATTTATTTTACAACACTTTCATCATTTGATGATCCGCGTTTTTCACGTATCATGCACGAAAGTGCGAAAAGGTACAGTTCAATAATGTCAATAGTTCAATAGTTAATAGGAATCAAAATTATTAGATTATATTATGTACATTTAGTTGTCTGCTCTTCCTGATTGCTCAGCATTAGAGTCTGTTGAGGGGGAGCAGAGTGAAGAAACTATTAACAAATCCTCTACATATCCACAGACGGACGACCTTGAACTGCTGATAGGAATTTGGTATGTTTCACCTAATTGACAGTTATGCAAAAACTCGTATTTTCCTACCTTTTTACATGAAAACGAACTTTTTCATTGCCACTTTATCATTTCGGGGTGTGTTTAAACACCCAAAACATTCACCTGTCTACGGCCTTGGAACGTATTTATCGAAGTTAGCCTATCTTGCAGCAACCTCACCCTATATCGAATCCGAGAAAAGTTCGCAAAACTCCTTCAGGCGAATCAGTGACAAGGTTCATTCAAACGAAAACTCAGAGGTATAACTCCGAAGCGAATCCCAAGAAAAAGCTTATTTAACCGAAGCGAATCCCTGACAGAACTTACCCAAGCCAATCGTAGGCAGACTCACCCAAGTGAATCCGAGGCATCCAATGGCGTCTGCCAGCATGTCTCCAAGAAGCGATGGAAAAGAGTTGAGAGCCGGGAAGTAGGCGTGCATGTGCGGACTCTGCCAATGAGTCACCTGCAGTCATTAAGCAATGTAAATAATAACAATAATAATATTAATAATAATTATACTTTAATGACCAACCGCTAACCGCGTTTTGGTATACAAGTACAGGTTATACGAAATACGGTCTGCATAGCACGACGCGCAGGTCGGCTTCACAGCAGGCGCGATTTATCTAGTGGCCTAAGTGCTGGAACACTCCTGGTACGGCCAAACCAGGAGTGGCCGTACCAGGAGCATGGGCGCCCGCAGAAATTTTTACAAGTGGGGCAAACAAAATTTTTAGAAGAGGGGCGAAACACAAAAGCTTGAATACTTCAACAAGGAAATTGACAATACGAACATTTTCATAGAGTTCTTAAAATGTATAATTTCAAAATGTGAAACAATTTACAAGAAATCACATAATTTATTTGTACTTTAGTGAAAGTTTGTATAAATTCGTAAAATTGGCAATTAAAATACAAGTCAATCCATTTTCCAGGGGGGGCAAGTGCCCCCTCTTGAACCTATGTGAGGGCGCCCATGTTGATAGTAAATGTGATTAACAAAATAAATTAAGGATCTAAGATGCTGCTCGAACTCTGCGATGTCTTTGCGTCCTCTTCACTCATCTGAACGCCTTGATCTTTTTCTGACTCGAACCTTTGCTAGTACATGTCCCTCCTCTCTGTGGAAATCAGTTCCTCCTCGTCTTTGCTCTATCTCATAATTAATGATCTTTCTGTCAGCTCAGAACCAATTTTCTCTCGGGGTATTCACACTGGGAGCACTTCTGAAGAGCACAAGCTGTGAGTAGCGCTTTGTAACTTCGCAAATACATTGCAATACAATACAAATTAGCTCCATTACCTTCTAATGTATGTATGTGTGTAAAACTGTGCAGGAATTTATAGCCCGCGTGTGTGTATAATTATACTGCACAGGTCTATGTTGTGCTATTTAAACTATGAAGATCAGACAACCTCAATAGTTTTGTCAGCGATCTTTCGACTTCGTATAGTTTCAGCCTGTATGAAAGTTAAGCTGAATTTATTTAACACTTAATTAGTTTCTGTCCCGATGGCAACGGCCCCTGTTGTCATAAGCTGTCGTTAAACTGATTAACACTTACACCCTATCTTATTTGACTTATGCGTGCATAATTATATTCCAATGACATGGTGTAACATTCCAATGAACACCATTCCAATGGTGTACGTTTCGACGTGTTAACACCGATCGGGCCATCTGCAGGACTCCGCCTCTGCAGAGCAGGGATCTTGAAGGGGCGCTATACAAATTGCGATTGAGATAGGTCTATAAGTAAGTCTACCCCTGGCATGATGACTCTCTCGATGTCCTTGTAGATGTCCTGCCATTTCTCTCCTTCCATCGGAGCAGAGTCCGGAACGAGAAGACGCATGTAGCCGGGTGTTACGTTTGGGAAGACTGGTCGATCGCGAATGTTCTGTAGGTAGTCGGCTATGAAATCTACCATCTCCTTTCCTACATGTACGAATAATTAGAGACAAACGAATAACGCTTCAGGTAATGTTATGATGATAATAATAGTTTTGTTATATTAACATTCACAATGACACCGCATTATGATTACAAACATATTAGTATGCAGGATACAGGTTATTACAGGAGTCGAGTGTAACCTATGGCAGTCACGCAGGGCGCCGCATGCATTCTACATCTCGATTTACAACGCAGTCTAGCGAATGCAGGATGAGTCGTCCTGAGGGGCTTTTGTTCCTGACTCCGGTATTGAACTCGGTTGGTCTGCACAGCTCGTATCCAATGCTCCACGGTCCCTCGCCGTGGACTCCTCCTTCAATCCAAACTCAAACGCTATCTTTTCTCTAAGGACTACGCCGCCTAGCCATTATACAATACAATACAATACAGCCGTACTTTGATAATTTTATCGCCCTTCCTACAGCAGTTCAGAGGCTCACGCACACCTGTATGGCGCAAGCGTAGAGCAATTGTGAGTGAAGGACTTGCTCAAGGTGCCTACGCAACGGCTTGAGGCGGGGTCCGAACCTGCGACTCTCCACTCACAAGGCAACGACCTTACCACTGCGCCACCACGCTCCATTATACACTAGACGATATAATGTATTTTGATGCATTCAAAAGGTCATACATTAAGCGACTGAAGAAATAACTGGCATTACATGAAAGTGCCACATTTTGTTTGATATTTAAAAGGTTCTAACGTTGTCAGAAACTTGCCAGTACTGTTACAACAGAGGATGTTTATGTGCACGCAGCTTCGAAAGTTTTGTTTTTACGTGGGTGAAGTGGCGCTATATAATTAGTTGAAGTTTCTCCGTTGGCTAATGAGTCTCTGTATAGATGGTCGGCTGCTGAGTTAGAGAAGCAGCAGGTGTGCCAGATCCCACGCGTCAGATTAAAAGATGTTCCCTCGCTCTCCAATCAGAGACTTTCTAAGCCAATCATTTCTTCGTCGACACTCTTGCTGATTCTATTGCGCACTCTCTCCTCCCCAAACTCTCTTCTTCCCTGCCTCCCTCCTCCTTCAACCCACCTACCCTTCCATCGCTACCATGCCACTCTTCCCCGCTGCCTGTTTTTTGTCGCGCCTAATGAAGGGGACCCAGGTCGAAATTTCGGTTGACAAGGATCGAGTCAATCAGTAAACGTTTTGTGACTGCTGCTGCCGCGGAGGTGATGAAAAAAGAACAGAGAAAACACGGACGGAATGGAAGAAGGAGAACAAGAACGGGGATGAGAGGCGAAGCACAGAACAAGAAGAACGGCTTGTTGATGCATCAGGAGTCGGAGAACAGCTGCGACGCCCGCGGTGGCGCAATTAAGAGAAGAAAGCGGGTGGCAGCGAAAGAGCGCTGAACCTGATTGTAGCGGCTGCTCTTACTAATTCCTTACTTATAGCAACACTGGATTGGCCGAGAAGCAAGCGTATTTTGCTACAATGCGCAGTAACATGAAAATTATATTCAAATTACATCCAAATGATTTATCCAGTAGCTATGACTAGCATGCAGGGCAGGATTAAGACATATGTTCAACATGTCCAGCTAAACAGGGCCCCCAAACTTTAGGGGCCCCACACATGTAGATTGTAGAAGAAAATTGTTGATTTGAATTTTTAAAAATCCTGAAAAATTACAAGTTTCGTTTAATGATGTCACATATGTTATGGTATTCTTTTGCTGTGATTTTGAGGACATGGGACCTCTTGTATTTAACCCGTGTGGGTTAAATAAATTTAACGCATTTAAACGTGCGGGTTAAATAAACTAGAAACAATGACAATTATAATTTAACTGCTACAGTAGGCTACTTGTTTTAATTTAGTCATTATCTTGTAAACATATTCTGCGTTATTGTAAGAGTGTTTTCTTGCATTAAACGAATATAAATTTTGATCGAACAGGACCCACAATTATTAATTCAGTCCTGATAATCACGCATATTCAAACTGACAGAGCAATCATTAATTCGGTTGCAAAGGAGACTTTTGTGTATAACATCGTTTTAGACCACTATCCTCTGTTGGTAATTCTGATATCGTCTCAATCCATTAATTATGCAGTTGTCAAAAAACGTGTGTGGGTAAAATTGGTGTGTGGGTTAAATTGGTGTGTGGGTTAAATAGGTGTGTGGGTGTGTGAAGCCGGCAATCGAATACCTGTCCCGATTGCCTTGCGTGACCAAACATCAAACAGGTGTGCGTGATCTTAGACCCGCATCAGAATCGTCACCGTAGTCAGAGCCGACTGACGTTTTTGCAATCTGAGACGCAGAGGGTGCGAGAGTACAATGCTGTTCTGTTGCTGAAGCTACAGAGCGTTGATAGGCTACTTGTATGCCGAGCAATTAGCGCATCATTGATTGGCACCGTTCGACGTCACGCATGAGAGATTGCGCGCCGATCAGCAGCCTGCGAGAGGGGGGCAGCGGTGGCTGAGAAAGCGGATATTGCGAAACAATATCTGGATGGCTCCGTTTGACGACGTAGTAGCTCAGAGTAAGTGAAAAGACATTGATCGTGTGTCTCCACGTGGACCATGCGAGGCTCCGAGCGTTAGCAAAAGGGTTGACGTTAACCTTGTGGTCAATTTTAACCCGGTTGTTCTTAGAAGCGACACCGCGAAGCAGAGGTAGACAGAAATATAGATAGACAGACAGACAGAAAGACAGAAGAACCTATAGGTAGACAGACATAGATTGAGACCAAGAGAAACAGACATACAGATACATGTACAGGGATCGAGACACAAACAGATAGAGAATGAGACAGAGAGGCACATACACTGAGATCGAGACACAGACAGATAAAGAATGAGACAGAGAGGGAACATTTGCAGAGACATAGAGGTAGACGGACGTAAGTTTATAGACAGAGAAAATGCGGGCACGGAAAGAGACAAAGAAAACAACAGAGACAGTGGAGAAGAAGTAGACAGACACAGGCAGAGACTGACGCAGAGAGACGGTCAGACAAAATGTCCGAGTGGGTTGGTGGGTAGTTGGATGACTGCAGTGCAACTTCTGCTCTTGCATTGTGAGGGAGAGCAGATACATATTAAGTACATGTAGGTCCTATTCGATTAGCGGAGCAAATGTGACCCATTGTTAGCGCAGAATAATCTCTCCGCCGTGCCTTTGTCGATTGTTCTCGGATGAAAGAAGTGATTCTCCTTCGAAGGGAATCTCTCACTCACCTTCAGATCTGTACGACAGAAGAAATGTCTGACTGCCTGGTAGACAATTATCAGTCGTGCGCCAAATATAGAGTTTGAGTTTGCTTTCGGAACGCATTTTGCCATCTGACCTAATAAAAAAATCTCAGCAGCCTCTTTAATCTTCAGGCTAAAGATCAAAGAAGCTGCTGAGATTTTTTATTAGGTCAGATGGCAAAATGCGTTCCGAAAGCAAACTCAAACTTGTGGGGCGCGGTAGCGTAGTGGTGAAGGTCGCCGCCTTGTAACCGATGGGTTGCAGGTTCGAATCCCACCTGCCGCGTAAGGACCTTTAGCA
>JAQFXW010003478.1:0-11872 GCA_034693945.1 Dendrobaena attemsi
TTTCCATCTGATTACCTGTTTCCATCTGATTACCTGTTTCCATCTGATTACCTGTTTCCATCTGATTACCTGTTTCCATCTGATTACCTGTTTCCTAGCGTCTTTTGTGTTCTGCTGCTCTTTTGCAAGACCTTCCTCAAGCAGATGGATCTGTTCGGTTAGGTCCTGGATCTGTCGATCCCTCATCTGCAGAAGGTCCTCCACCTCAGAGCTCATCTGAACCACAGACGATTCCTTGTTCGCAAGACTCGCCTCGAGTAGACTCGCATGCTCCTTTAGCGTTGAGTGGCTTCGAAGGAAACCTGAAAACAAATCAGATTTAATAAACGACTCAACAACATACTCTAATTTAAGTAATATAAACTCAAATTATTAATTGTATCTTTCGAAAAAAATCTATAACCGATTACATTACCCATTATTAGAATATTAGGTTGAATACTTATCCAAAAAGACTGGATTTGTTTGTTTTTCTTACGAAACTGCAAAGTAACCTGTCTTAATCTGTCATAAACTCACATACAACCTCAGAAAGAAACTTTATCTATTTTACCAGTTCTATTTAACACTGTATTGTATTCTATTCAACGTTGATTGTATTGTATCAGGATACAGATAATTAGCCCCATGGCACATTTATTTATATTAATCTTATTATTATTATTATTTTATTATTAATCAAATAAATTTTTGTCTATTGATCGAGGTAGATGGAATTTTCCAACACAAAACAACTATCCGAATAAGAGCCGGAATTCAAGACTTGACAGTCCTATTATTCCCAATTGGGTGTGACAAATATTACTAACAAAAACATTACAAAACTGAAACAATTCTTGCCTGCCAGTCGACCCTTCTCCCGTTCTAACTCGAGTGCTAGATTTGCCGTCTCAGTATCAGCCACTCTTCGTTCTTCGATGTAATTCGTTGCGCTTTGCAATTCCGTCTCAAGCTGTGTAAACCGGATTCTGTACTCTTCAATCTCCAACGTATTGCGCAGAATCACTTGGTTCAGCTCGAATTCTATGGAATGCTTGGCATTTCGAACGACCTCAAGCTCCTCATTTAGTCTCTACAGAAGAAAAAGGATACGTTGCTACTGATCGATAATCACAGAAATGGTCAACAGAGAAATAATTTCTGCAAACTGACTGGTTGCTGTAAGAATACCCAGAACAAAAATTAGTTATCACGCTACTCTTACAATTAATAAGACAGAAACCATGAGCTTGGCATTTCTCAGTTAGCTTGGGATCATATAATTCAACGAATGTGGTAGAGGCAAGTCATCAACTAGCTTTATTAGAAATATGCAAATTTCAAAGACAAGCAATGTCAAGCCTAATCCTATTGGTAACGTAACTCATTAAAACAATATTTAATTTTTATAGAATTACTGCATATATCTACATGTGCCACTGTCCTAACACATAAAAACACTAACTAACATGACCTAAGTAAAGAAAGTATATTAATAAAGACTTTGCACTATATTTTAGACAAAATTTGGACTATGATCATCAAAATTTAGCTACAACTACTTATATCCATTATATTCAAAGAACACTGTACACTTCAAAAACATCCCTCCAAAGGTTGAACAATCGCTTTGACAAAGACACTAATAGTAATCATACTATTTTCAAAAAATTATCTTGTACATGTTTTTAAAACAATGATCACACAAATCACATAAAACTCACAATCATGTATGTAATATGTGCATTTATATAGCACCCTTTGAGTAACTCACAAGGGCGCTCTGGCACGGCTAACTAGGAATCGTCAGATTATCATAAATAATTTGGCTGCTAACCTGAAACTCCAAGTTCATCTGTGACATTCTGTCATCCTGGTCAAGCGCTGCCCTCTGGTGAGCATTCGTCAAATCTCCTTCGAGCCTTGCATTGGTCTCCTCCAATGCGACCAATCGCTGGCTGAGTTCTTCCACTCGAAGGTCGTTTACTCGACATGTTTCGCGGTGCTCTTTCAAGGCCATTTCCAACTGCTTACCCAGTTTCAACGCCTGCAAATCAGATTATATTTTATGAAAGTACTAGAGTAACATTTACTCAACAGATGTTATTAGAAATATGCATTACTACCAGGCAAAAGAATTTGGTAAATTATTTTGTAAATAAAATGTCTGCAGTACTCGGATGCAAAACTAGTGCCACTTACCCTTACCCTGCTAAGCATCACAAATCCTTGCATACAAGAAAAACTTAAACAGGAATTCTAGACAAAAATAAGTGCACATTCTTTAACTTATTCCCTTGTATATGCAGGAGAGAGTCCTAGGTTTTATATTGAAGTGCACCTTTTGCATATTTAGAATTTTAAACATAGTTTTAGTCACTTCTTTATTTGTTCTGCAATTAACATGCTATTATAGTTTAAAAATAAACTTTGTAATACCCTTGTCTTTTGTTTGGCAATTTCTTTGTGTGATTCACGCTGTAAGTCTCCAAGTTGTGACCTGAGATTATTGTTTTCAGTTTGTCGTTGGACAAGTTCTTCACCGTGGTCTGCACTTGCCTGTTGTTCTTCATCAACCTTACGTATCTCATTCTCAAGATTATGCTCAACTGTTTCCTTCTCCTCATACGATTGTTGCAATTTCAATTCAAGATCAAGCGATCGTTCTCTCAAGACAACCAGTTCTTGTTCTACTGACAAAACATTCTTCGATAGCCGTTGCTTTTCACTTTCAACAGTTTCGAGCAACTGGTGCACAGCAACCAGCTCTTTCTCAACCGACGCCTTCTCCTCTTCCAGGCGTTTTATTACTTCTGCATCTACTTTATTATCCATGGTATCGCGACCCTCACCCATCTCATCATCGGGTTCCCCGCTCGTCTGAGTCTCAGAAGACTGGTACTTTGTCAGAGATCTGACAATGCTGTGAATCGGAGAAAATTCATATCCCTGCGAAATTTCATGCAGCCGTTCGTCCGATCGCTCAGGAATAATCATCTCTCTCGTTGTTCCAGAAGAGTGCTCGATTTCG
Organism: Dendrobaena attemsi; assembly: GCA_034693945.1. Classification (NCBI taxonomy): domain Eukaryota; kingdom Metazoa; phylum Annelida; class Clitellata; order Crassiclitellata; family Lumbricidae; genus Dendrobaena; species Dendrobaena attemsi. The sequence continues at coordinate 3,011 of JAQFXW010003478.1, forward strand.
ACCTTTAGTCTGTCAACTTCACTTTGCTTTGTGAGAAGTTCCTGTTTCATGAGACGAAAGCTTTTCTCCACAACGCTCATATCACCCTTTAGAGAACGCAGAGAACTATCAAACACTTCCTTCTCCTCCTTTGCAGACTTGAGCTCCATCTACAGAAACAAGTCAACATAATTCTGTTTCAATACTATAAAAATGGTAACAGCGTCATATAATTTAACCCAAGCAAAATATAAAAACATAACATTGGATGCAACATTAAACCTAGAGACTAACTTAAAAGAATTTTCAAAAGTACTGCTATTTTTGGGTCAAAACTCTTGGAATTTAATTCACAACTTCGAACTTCTTAAAATTCTGTAAAGACCTTGGAAATTCTTGCCCTGCTATTAAAATTGGGAGCATATACAAGATTGTGTTATACTAAGGTCATTTTAAAACTGAAACTAATTTACAATTCATGCTGCTAACTATGTTAAATTAATTTAGCGATATCAGCGTACAACAGAAGTAATAAATTATAAATATAACCAAACAACAAAAACAGAAAATCACAAAAACATATCAGAAAGAGATTACACCTTGTCTTACTCTACATTGCAATTGATCGCAGTTTAATAAATGAATATATATATATTTAATACAATACATTACACACATAATATTTATATAAAACTAGAAATTCATGAGTACCTGAAGAACTGTGCGATCGTGTTCCAATCGTTCGATCTCTTCATTACGAGTCGTGAACTCCAATTGCGTCTGCTTCAGTTGCGACTCCAAATCGACGATGCTCTTCTCAAGCGAGTCGACCGCTTTATCTCGTTCGAGAATGCTTTCCTGAGAGAGCGCCAGTCGCTTGATGAGCTCCGTCTGCTCGTCCTGTAGCACGGCCACCTGTCCTTGACTTCGCCTCAGATCACTCGTTGCTTTGCTCAAGTCTTCCCTCAAAACGTTAACGGCCTCACCTTCAGCAGCGGTCTCGCTCTGCGTATCACTGGCGTTCTGTCTGTCCTTCTGCATCTGGGCAAAAGCGGCTTCGCGTTCCATCATGTCCGCCTCGATCGACTCCAGATGCCGAGCTAGAGTCTGTTTCTCATTTAGTGATCGCTGTTCGCTCTCTGCCAGCTGTCTCTTTGTGCGTTGGTTCTCGGCCTTTAATCGCTCGATTGCCGTTCCCTGGGAAATCATCTCAGCCTTGACGCGTGTCACTTCGGCCTGCAGCTCGGCTTTTTCACGCTGTGAATACTGAAGCTGATCCTAAAAGAAAAGCAGAGTGTCATACCTATCACAGTAAAGACAAGAGTGCAGAACACCTCGCAAAATCTGTCTTCTTCTAATCTCACAATTCATATATTGTTAAGTGAACTGAAGTAATAAAATACCCTACCAGATAATAGTAGCGAACCTGCCAATCAAGATAAGACGGCGAATAAGGTAGTTATTGCAGTTGTGGAGTTTCTGTCTGTGTCAATCCGAATCGCTTAGCTGCAATCAACTCTCACCGGCAATGTTTGAAAGCTGGAGGGACAGACCCAGGGCAGTGGGGAGAGGAGGAGATCAATCCTTCCGTCTGTCTGGGTCGGTCTGACGAATGATATTCCGTTAATTCCATAAACATTTATCTTAGAAGGCAAGCAGTCCGAAAACTATATAAGTGTTACTAAAGAGTACTACTTACTGACGGGACCAAGATTTTTAGCATGTCATATTTTATTTGGGAACTTGCAAAGGTTCAACAAAATTACATAAAGCAGCAGGGTTCTACCGGCGGCCTTTTTTCAACCGGATGCTGGGTTCAGTCCGTGCCATAGAGGATTTGTCATGTCCGGGTACAGCATTTAGGCATTGTCCACCAGTTCATAATTTATAATTACTACCATGTCGAATCCCTTCCCGACACCACCAACAATTAATAAAACTCATTTACAATTAACATGGGTGTAAAAAGGGTTTAATTGATCCCTCACCCACACCCTGCTATTTATATAGGTGGCAGACTGATGCAGGTAATAAAATCCACCTGACAGCTAAGGATAGTCGAAGACAGGGTAATTAATTGACCCTCTCACCTCACACCCTGCTGTTATGCAGCGAACTGATAAGCCACCCGGCACCTGTTGACCTCTCCCCTCTGGGTCTGGACATCTGTCGGGCACCCGGTACCGGCATGTTCCGGTCGGCCAACCCAGGCCCCAATAGAGCCCTATAAAGCAGTACTGATAATGCTTAAACCCAACAACTTTCACAGCAACACTTCCTGCTAGAATCTGACACCAATTTATTTAGGAAATTAATAAGTACTCGAATAACTATATGAAGTATTGCCGACCTTGTACCACTCCTTTGCTGCAGCCATTGATTTAAGCTCTCCCTGAAGCGACCCGACCTCATTGTCAGCCAGAATTCGATTCTGATTCGTCGTCTGAAATTCAACGTACAGCTCTGTGATCTTCGTTTTGAGGTCGGTGATGGTAGCATCTCGGGATCTGACCTCCGTCTGGAAGTTCTTCATCTGATCCAGATGCTTTTCACCAGCATCCCTTGCCAGTTCAAGGTCGTTTTCAAGGGTCCTCAGGTCCTGGTCCTTGTCCTCAAGCAGCTTGTGGGCGTCTATGATCACCGCTTCGAGGCGTGCCCGGTTCTGGCGCAGGGTCTCAAGGTCAGCCGACAAGGCATCGCGATCTCCTGCCAGACCAACACGCGACTTCTCACGAGACCTGGACAAACATAAAATGACTTCAAGAAATTCAAAGGCTCCTACTAAACATTTGTACGTTTTACTCTCCTGCACCTAATGGAAATTGCAATATTTATATAAAGCCACTTCACGACAGACTCATCTGAGGTGCTCCCGACTTAATCCAACAAAATCATCAATCAAAGCAAATAAGCAATGTGCATGAAGGACTTGGTGAAGGTCCTTATACAACATACAGCTACCAATTGTAAAAAATGCAGCAGTTTTAAGAGACATGGCAGCCAATGATAAGAACACAGTTGTTAGAGCACTTGACTTTTAACACGGACTGCAGAAGATCAAGACTAGCCCAAGACATTGAGTATGTCCTTCATTCAATAACATCTCAAAGTCATTGATTGATTCTTGATCTCGGATGGTGGCAATTAAAAAATACACAATGATAACAATAATTGTTCTAGAATGATCTTATATGAAAAGGTTCTTATATCGCTGCTCCTTACTGTAATTCCTGCATCAGAGCAGCAACTTTCGTCTGCAGTTCTGCTCTTTCCCTCAGTAGTATGGAGCCTTCCACTTCCATGACTTCCACTTGGCCCTCCAGCTTCACTTTCTCCTTAAGGATCTGCTCTAGGCGCAACTGGAGGTCATCCTTTGACCCGGAAAAGGCAGAGTCTAGGGAGTCCTGTCGAGAAACCAGTCGACCACCCATGTCGTTATTCAAGGACATGGCATCGTGGCTGGGTCGTTTGCGATAAATCTCGGTCCCACTTGTTGAAACAACAGTTTGCCTGAACTCTTCCGTCTTGCCACTGACCACCGATCTCAGGAGAGAAACAGAGTTTATGGATGGGGCTGAGGTAGTGTACATTTTATACGAATTCTTCCTAATATGGTCGCTGGATGAATGTCGTTGCGACGCATCACCCAAGTCGATGGGAGAAAGCTGCGGTGGTGAGGCATCACCGTTAGCATGGGTTTCAACATTTGAACATACAGCTCTTGAACTAAGATTAAATTCCAGTTGTTGGGCTTCTGGAGATACATTTGGTGGAATCTCGCTGCCTTCACTGATGTTCGATTCAAATCGATTCTGTTCCAATTTCGTGCTAGAGAGTTTGTCCCCTGAGGCATTCTGAGCCTCTTCTGCTATTTGATTTGTAACAGGTGAACCACTTTCTTTCACCTCAGCTAACGATGATGATGCCTTGTGTTTTTCAGGTTTTCCCCGATGCTGTTTAGTCTCTTCCTGATCAGAAGTTTTGATCATCTGTGTCTTCTTTCCAGAGTCTTGTTTCAAAGGAGTGGCTTCATTCGACGGTTTGGACCAGAACCAAGATGACTGAGACTTTTTTGTAGCAGTAGAGATGTCTTTTGGTGAAATCCGAATCAACTCCTTGCGCTCAGGTATTCTTGACGGGGAACCAGCATATGTGTTGGTTCCTTGTGTACTTACAGTCGATGAGAAAATACCAAAACCGTCTAGGCTTTGTCGACTTCCAAAGGCAATGTGGGTTTCTTTTGCGGTATTCTTGGCTTCCACAACCCTTCTAGAAGGTAGGTCATGAGGGTCTATCATGATACTGCCTGGATTATGATCCAATTCAGTTGACTGAACCACACCAGACGAGTCCAAAACATTGTGGGAGTTCGCATCAACAGAATGATGCGACTTGGAAACTCTTCCTTTTGAACTCGGAGGATCATCATTGAGTTTTCCAATCTGCACTGACCCAGATTGGGCGCTAGATGTGGGAGAGACAGAAGTTGTAGACTCAGGGTGTGCTGTGGCTGAATTGTTTGCAGATGGGTAACTTTCCACAGATTCGACGTCACTTCCTTTGGACGGTGAAACTGCCTCCGCAAGAGAATCTGCCGACTTGTTGAGTCGCAGTCGTGTTTCAGCCACAACCCTTGCCACTTCATCAGCTGATGCTGGCACAATGTTTCTCTTTCCTGAAAGAAAGGAAATTCATCACATTTACCTTTCACTTGGAAAGTTCATTCTACCAATGGTTATTACATTACAGCATTATTAAACTTCAAAAGAAATTATGGTCACAATGACAGTACTCACAACATTTAAAATGTGTTTAACTGTTAGTTGGGTTTCCGTCCACAGCTGGTACCACGTAAACACATGATGCTGTAGAATTGTTTATTGTTCACCTTGCAACATAATGGGTAGTTCAGCGCCTCTTAGTATGGGTGCTGTATAAATGCATGGAATGAATGAATGAAAGAATGGTATGAGAGAGCTTCTGAAAAATGCCTTGCAAAGTCTTTCACACACAACTGCAATTTGCTGCTGCTTAGCAAACACTGATTTAACCTTCACACAATGGCACCTCGATTTGTTGATCATCATCTATACTCCCTTACTCCACATATGTATTTACCCAAGTTGCGTCTTTGATAGCTGGTCCATTCTAATAAACGAATATTGATTCATCATTTACATAGGGTCATGGGTATTATTTTGAAAATTAAACACATACATGTACATGTAACAGTACTTTTAAAATAAAACAAACACTTTTGCTACTTATATCTTGCTAAATCATGAATAGATCTCAAATGCATCCAAATAAGGAAGAGGATCAATAATCAAAATCAAAGTCAAGAACTGACTTTGTAATCGACAAATGTTACCTATAACAGACTTCTGCAAGGCGAGTGCTTCAACAGTTTCGGTGAAGGCTTTAAAGGAATCTGATATTTTCAGTACATCGGTCGTGGATTTTGCAGAGTCATTTATTTCGTCATCACACTCTTCTTCTATGACTCCGCTCTACAAATAGCAGTCAGACAAAACTTATTTCACGGTATCCATATTATGCTGGAGGTGGTCAGACAGTCACCTGAAGTCATCCAGCAGAGTATTCTATGCATAATGTAATCATGCATGAATGTGTGGACTGTGGACCTGTATATAGTATATATACCTGCGGGAGCTATGTTGTCCTCTCTCCTCTTGCACTGGTCACCATTCATTGCGCTCCTCTGAACATAGTGGCCAGCTGGTTCCATTTGCACGTGCTGTAACCATGCAGAGTTGTTGTTTTTCTGTGGCCGGTCCAGCAACCTGGAATGGGCTACCTGTGTCCATGCGTCAGGTTCATGGCGGTGCATGCGCTCACTTTCACCAATTGCTGAAAACTGAATTTTTCCGCTTGCCCTGAGGAATAGTGTTTGATATTATATATCAGAAAATTTAGTAAATTGGAATAATCCCTCCTGCAATTCTAAGCAAGATGCTTAAGGCATTTTCAGCTGTATCTCTAAAATGTTTTAAGATTGCACTTTTTAAAACAGCGTATTAGGGCGAGATTAATTCTATAAAAGATTTATATTACATTTACATCCAGGTTGGTACCCTTGACACTCTGGTGGCGCTGACAGAAGACCTGTCAAAACTGGATGTCTTTGTTGAAAGGTGTGTGGATTACGATGGCAAATTCTAAGTGCAATGTGTATATCACGTTATCTTCAGAGGTTTTGACTGCTATTATTGAATCATATCAAAACATGCCAGGTACTGATGCATGTTCTAAGGGGTGACTGGACAATTCGGCACGGAAAAACTTTGGCACAGGATAATGAAAGCACTAAATCAATCAAAATGGCCTGTAGTTACGACTTGGCCGTAAATATATGTCTCGCTTTTTCAGTTTTTTCCTTCATCCCGCTTCATGTCAAACTAACAGCTTTTTAATTCTGTTCCCATATCGGACAATTCATTCCACATCAGATCAACCCGGGATCATCGTAAAGCCTCATCTCTCTTCAGACTATCAAGAATCAAATGATGAACATTTCAATCCTGCTTCATTTTAAACCATTATCATTTTAACACTTTACCCCACTTCTTGTAGAATTAGCAATATTTTATTCATTTATCCTGCATCATGTTAAACTGTCAACATCTTAATCTTTCATCCTGATTTGTATATTTTTAAACTATCAACATCTTAATCTTTCATCCAGCTTTGTATGAAACTTCAATATCTTAATCTTTCATCCTGCTTCATTTAAAACTGTGACCATTCTAATAATTATTTCATACCACTGCATGTAAAATTAGCAATATTTGAATCCTTCATCCCACTTCATTTAAGACTATTAGCAACTTTCTCTTTCATATCACTTTGTTTCAAACTAACAATATTTTAATCCATCATCCAGCTTCATGTCAAACTATCAACATTGTCTGCGCCGGATTGTCCCGCACCGGATTCTCCGCATTCTTGCACCATTTTAAAGAGGCTTTTAGATCATTTTGTTGTTTTATTAGAATACATTGTCAAAGTACTGCTGATGAATTCAAGATTATAATTATTAGTGATTAATTCTAGGAACGTAATGTTTTAAAGTTTTTTGATGCTACTATTACTAAAATTAAATCCTCACAAATAAAATATTTATGTACTGGTAAGCTTTGCAGGAAACTTTCTGTACTGTGATTTGCACAGGTGATAGGTTTTTGGAAAATATTATGAATTAATGTTACATAGTCGTGCACAAAATACTTCTATGCGATGATCGAATTTGCATTTCAACATTGAACTCCTTCTGTTTAGCATCACTAGAAAGATTGCACAGTACTTTGGGGAAGTCCTTGAAGATCAGAAGGACAAATTGAAGGAACTTCTACTTGTTCACAGAGGTTAGAAACTGATCGCAATCAGCGGCTGGCTGTACATAATTGATTGTTGAATAGTCATTGCTTTTGGTTGGTGATGATGCAAGGTGCTATGTTGATCGCTTTGACAAGCATCAACGCACATCACACTCAGTGTCACGCACGCATGTGCACACACTAGACTCTACTTATTACTATCTTCTATTCCTTTCCAAAATGCGAATTGACTGTTAGGAACGAGATATCTCGTCATAGATTAGGTATGCCTTGAGGCGAGGGACGAGATATCTCGTTCTCTAGAGCCTGTATTGATAGGCTTAACAAGGCAAAAACAATGCTACAATGGATCTTGCCGTCTCAATGGTCTTTGATAGCAGTGATGCGTGTCTGATTAGCATTTGAGTCGATTCAGCACAAGCGGTGATCCATTAGACCAGCGGCTGGCGAGCATATACAGAGTTTAAATTATGACACGGTTTCTGCGCTTCTGAGAACAATAGACCCGTCGGTGTCACTGTAACCCCGATGGAATGGTCAGTTAGATTCTCTCGCTGTTGAACAGAATTTCCTTTCGAGGTAGATGTGTTAAGAAAAAACATGTTTTTGGATTCCGAAAAGCCCCTCACAATGCCTATACCTTACATATCACCTGTATTGCATAACCTTACATGGCCTTACTTTTTCAAAAATTCATTACCATAGCTTCTTCTTACCCTGGCAAGTGAGTTCCTTTCTGGTTTCTTCTGCTAAAGTCTCAACTTGTTTCAAATCGATTTGCAATTTCTACAACAACAAAACTTGTTTATCTGAAGAAGCCCAATCAGCTAGGACCATCACCTCGTCATAGAACCACTGAGATCATCAGTAAATCATGGGAATCTTTTAATCTTCAATTAGCTCATTGGCCTAATGCCAAATGATATGTCTAAATCAACGAACTTTAAGCAATTCCTTCTACAAACATGTCAGATACAGAAGTGGAAGCCCATCAGAGTTTCAGCTGCAAATCCCTGAAGCAAATCTCTTTACCAGCACATTCACCACAAGGCGAACTTAAGCCTCAAGATCACAACATACACAAAGAAAATAATCCTTTCTATATTTCGTCATTTCTAACACTTGTTATTAGGAGTGCAAGATGGACACTAAAAATAGTGTAGAACTGTACATATAATCATGTATGCATTTCCATAGCATTCTCCTACAAAACACTGAACACTTGTAGTCTTGTATTAAGCTGATGCTTATGAATGTTCATACAACCTAATTACTGACTAGTATTCCAAAATTAACATGAAAATCTCTGTCCACGCACTGCAATTACTAGTATACACAATCATCATCATCACCAAAATATTCTTCTTTTCCACCTTCTGAGGAAATTTACGAATGAATGGGTACGCATGGTGATTGGAATCGAGAAGGATGAGACGTTACAACAAGTTGTGCTAGGAACAAAGCTGAGGTTCTTTGGACATGTTATGAGATCAGATGGATTGGAAAAGGAAATGATGTTGGCTTG
>JAQFXW010003479.1:0-11872 GCA_034693945.1 Dendrobaena attemsi
CGTTAGTTTGGACAATCATCGCATACATCGCATGACCGCATACATCGAAAGATCCGGTATTATTATGATTAATAATTTACAAAGATATTAATTTGCTTTCTGTTTTAGATGGCTCGTAAACTTGCCACCGCACTGTTTCGATGTCAGGACGCAAGACAGTACAATGCACAACTGGCTGTCTCTTTGACAATGATTTTCTTCAGACATGGAGAGTTCATTCTGGAAGGGTCGAAACAATGTGATCTTGTCCCCGACATCCAATGCCAATGTGTTCATTGTCGTTCAGTGCCAACGGTAAGTCTATTTTATGTGTTCATATTGGGGCAGTTCTTGCAGTGTTCATAGATGCTGCAATTGTTCTCTTTGTCTCGTTCCTTCATTTATTCACAGTTTTTCATGGCACCACTTCAGCTGTCCTACATTTCAGAGGCATTCCCGACTACACCTCAAATGTTCAGTCAGAGCTCACATGCCGAAGCGCCTCATTTTGTTGTTCTGGCTGGCGAGAGAAAGTCAAGTCCACCTTCAGTGCTAAGAACTTATTTTCTTCGTACCATGCAGCGTCTTATCCATTTATACTAAGTCACCTCCCTCACAGAGCAATTTCAAGTGAAGGATTTGCTCAAGGTCCCTTGTTAGAGATGGATTTAAATCTGCAACACTCCAGCCTCAAGGCAACTGTGCTCCATATATTATTATATCTGGTGCATTTATATAATAATTTTATGCATATTCATACCTGGGACTATTATTACAGAGGGATACGCAGCTAATGAAATTGGGTCGTTGACCTTGATATGTCTGGCCTCAAGATTACTGAACGTTAGCTGAAAGAACTTGAGTAGCGGCTGGGGTTTTACGCCATATACTTCCGCCGGACAAATAGTTTTGTTTTGGTGACAAAGCGACTTTAAACGAGTTCGAAAGAGTGGCATTACATTTAAACAAACATTTAAGTGAATATACGGAATCCTTACGAATGATGATAGGAACGAAAAATTTTTGCATCGACCGTTAAGTGTGCACAAAAGTACCCATATCTCACGTAAGTACCCATATCTTACGTGCTTTGTGAAAGCCTGCAGCGCACCATAAGAAACGCGCTCTGATTGGTTTGATGCGTTGCAGTTTCATATCCCTTCGTAATAATAGTCCCAGATTCGTACTTTGCTTTACCATCACTTGCCGATCAGTTGTTTTGCATTACAACAGAATATAAGTTGCTAATAATTCCTACCTGTAGAAATTCTTCTGCATTGGACTGAACGAAGACATTTGAGATCGTTTTTTGTACTCATTGCCATCAAATAGATGGCATCGAAAACTGAAGATGATGAGTGTTTGGAGGTTATGGGTATACTTGGTGTACCTTAGCGAGAGATTCTTCCAATCCTGTACTGTACTTCTGAATTTTTTCATAGGGCTTGGACAATGGTTGCTTCTTTTGTCTGTTAGAATTCTTCAACAGAGGTATCAACATCAGGCGGAGTTCCTGTTACTTACTGCAACCGGATAACGAGAGACGAATACGAGTTGCAGAGCATCCGAGGAACAAAAGCCGAACTGAGAAAACTCCTGGAGGATATAATCAGCAACAAAACTATCTCCACAAAAGCCAAGAATAGCCAACTTAAGAAGGCCAGTAGTCTTTGTCCCAACTGGAGTTTTGTTTAATATTATTTCTTTAATTTGTTTAACTCTACAATTCAGTGTCAAATGCAGTTGTTTGTTTACATTTTCAACTGTTATGTAAAGGATTTACCCACCATTGGCCACCGATGTCACCGTTTGACGACTGATAGAGTCCTTAGAGATGGGTTGCTGAGCATCACATTTCTGCTGCTAAAGGTTTGATTTGATTGCTGGATTGTGGGGATAGGGTTAGAATAGTGGATAACCCGCTGTTATAAAGATGGTATGATCCCGGATCACTTCATGCAACCCTCCTTCAAGTCGACTCGGCCTTCTTTCACTATACAGCTTTGTAAATTGTATGTAGAATAAGAATAGATGGGCAAGTTGCACGGCTGCCAGTGGTTGAATTCTACTCCTGTAATATCTTGCGATCCGATCATCCATCCATTCTTCTGCACACAGTTTGTAATCGTACTCGGGTCTGCAAGTTGCAACCTAACTAAATAAGGATTGTCAGCATTATTGTAGTATAGAGCCGTTTAAGTATCTGAAAAAACTGTCTGTGTCTGGTCTGAATGCTGTTAGTCATAAAATTTAAGAACATATATTGATTAGTAATTTAATTATGACAAGGAAACTAGAAGAGTAGTAATTCAGTGATAAACTGATGTCTATTCTGGTATGCACACACACGTTGGGTTCAACCGGAAATTCCATTCATGAGTTGCCACCACGTTCAGATCCCTCAAACAGTATGCAGATATATCGATTTTATACCAACGTTCAAAGCAGAAGGTATATCTCGACGGTGTTAGTGCCCATTTATTCAAATTCATTCGAATTTCAGATTGCCATTTCATAGTGTGTATTGTGAGAACTTGCAATTTCTTTTTGTACAGTTTCAGAAGGCTTATCCAGACATATACTGTGAGCGATTCCCAGTTACTGCCATTCCTCGTACAAGATCAGCCTCGTTTAGAAAATCTCTTCATCGGCTGCGCCACCTTCGAATCTGAAGACAATCGGCATCATTAGTTGACGAATACCAATATTGGCCTGTGTGTAATCACACCTGCATCTTAACCCTTAAAACGCCAAATACTTTGGTTTCCCATGTTAAAAAACATATAGAATTCGGTTCCGGCGTTTAAAGGGTTAAGTGAAATGATTGAACCAATCAGAAAACTGTGGGTGAATTGATATGTAATGGCAGTTCTACTGGGGTGAGCCCTTAGCCCTACAGGTGTAATACCCTAACATATACTGATATACTCCACTTTGCGTTGTTCATGAACATGGATTGTTGTTGTTTGTTTGCAACCACTGTCCTCTACACTCTAATGTACTTATCACGCCATAGAAAATAAACGAACAGTTAATGCCTTGTCTACGGACTGCTATTTCATGCTGTGGTTTGTTACATTCTAACATGTATTATGCATTCAAAAAGCATTGTTTTAGAGAGCTTATGTATAAGAAGTGCTGTAATTTTCTAGTGTACGTTGTCAACTTTTCCATTCGATCCGATTGTTACCTGAGCTGTTACAGCTTAGGTATTAAATTGCTGAATGTATCGAACGTAACGACCAGTTTGGTCATTTCTGAACTGCTTTGAACCGATGCTAACCCTTGTTAACTATGACTCTGCTTGTTATTCATGTTATTTCTTGCTATTTATTATATTTGTTTAGAGCTTAGGGATTAACTAATGGTGCTAACTAAATTGACTAACTACTTGTTGACTGCTAAGATACGATGTAAATAAATTACTAAATATTCATGTCTTTAACAAGCTGCATTAATTATATTTCCCAGTGGCCATTGATATTTGCTTGCACTTAAAGCAGCGGTTCTCAACCTGTGGTTCGCCGGGATGTGACAGATGGTCCGCGAGCAGGTGGTAGAAGAGAAATAAATTTAAAGGAATTTTTTGACGTTTTATGATTCTTCGGATTTGAAAGGCAAAGAAAATGTGTGAAAATTTCGGTATTGACTAGAAAAAGGTCATCAAGCATGAAATTCGGACGAATGACTAAAGGATATACACTTTTTTAAAGAAATTTTTAGATCCGATGGTCTAAAATTTCTGCTGTGGTCCCCGACGTCGGCGAGAATTATCTAAGTTGTCCGTTATTCCCGAAAGGTTGAGAACCAATGATTTAAAGGTCATCGGTTGATCTGTTATTTAACTGAGAGACTTAAGTAAACCACATGTGTGTTAGTTGCTAACATCGGATGGATTTCATCAACTGTTACTGTACTGTGTAAGTATTTTTGCAAAGTTAAACTGGTGTACATACTGTGCATGAAATGTACACATGTAATACAACTAACATGCCTTTGTAGCTGATTTGTTTTAGTTTTATGACTACTTCAAGGTTGTAATACAATTGGTTTAATTTTCGAACTGTACTACAGTCTAAAGTCTCGTTTTTGTATGAGTTTGTTGTATGTTCTAAGTACTTGTTTATTGTTTTAGGTTTAAGTATGTCTTTATGTGTATAGACAGCGGTATAATTATAGTGCCAGTATAAGAAAGGAATATAGCACTTAAAAAAGCATCGTGTCATTACGGTACGTTGTTCGCCCGTGGCACTCATTTATCTACCACTTTTTTCTAGCCTTTCTACCAAGTTCTTTGCATTAAAACATCGGTTCTCAACCTGTGGTATGCGAGCAGGTCCTAAAATTATTATTTATAAATTATGAAAGATAAATTTTGTCAAATAAAAAAAAAAATTAATTTCAATGGCTACATGACAGCATAAAACTTACAATAATTATGGTAGATTATTTTATGACTGTAAATCTAAACTTTTATATTTCAGTTGTAACAAATTTACGAGTGTATAGGGTAGAAGAACATTTTAGTTTTGGTCCACGAACTAGACAAAAATAATTTATAAGTGGTCTTTGAGCTTGAGTGCGAAAATGTAAGAACGCTGAATTAAGGTACTTAATTATATTAATGATATACAAAGTGAAACTAAGAAAGTTGACGTAAAAAAGTAAGCAAAATTCTAGAATCGGTCTCAACTACTGCTCGTAGGTGTGTCGGAGACTCTGAGTTAACACGACAAAGCGCCTTGAGTGATTGTGAGTAAAGGACTTGCTCAAGGTTCCTACATCCTATATGCAGGGGCTTGGGTCTTAATCGAACCTGCGATGCTCTTGCCGCGAGGCTTCGACTATCCGACTACACGCCCACAATTATGATTACGTTTAGTGGTGCAATAAAATATTGTGTTCTTGCTTTCATTTATCAAACTGTTGCTAAATTCATTTTGTGAGATTTATGACTCTTGTGTTTTGCCCCTCTGCAGACATATTTATGGGAGGGCGTGGTGACGCAGTGACAACTCAAAGGGTTGCGGGTTCGATTCAGACCCAAGCACATGTGGCGCGTAAACTCCGACACACCTCCGAACTGCAGTTTGGACTGCCTCTGAGTAGTAGTGGACTTGTAGGCATGGTATAAATATGTGAATAAATCAAATGTGTAACCAAGGAAAAGCTTTCTTTAAGTTTGATTTGTGGTTATCATGTTCACGTAGTTCCTAGCCAGTTTTTCTTAGATCTGAAAGTGGAAAGAGCACTGTTATGAGCTTTATAATTCCATGATGCTACCTAAAAAAATATCTCTGACTGCCAATTATGATGACTGTTTAGTGGTGCAATAAAATAGCGTGTGTACTTTCCTGTTTGCATTTTTCTAGCTGTTGCTAAGATTTATATTGTGACCCTTGTGTTTTTCCCCCTTCAAAAATATCTGGGTGCGTGGTGACGCAGTGACGACCCAAAGGGTCACAGGTTCGATTCAAACCTTCACTCACAATTGCTTGTGGTGCTTTGGCGCATAAACTCCTCACACCTCTGGGCTGTAGTTGGGACCGCCTCTGAGTAGTAGTGGACTTGAAGTGGTGGTAATAATAGAAATGTGTGAATAAAAATATAAAATTAATGTATAGCCAAGCAAAAACTTTTGTTTTTATATGCACACCAACTTGTAGCATAGGAAGTCCTTCATACTCGTGTCTTATCCTTTGCACGAAGCAGCCTAAGCCCCAGCTGCACAGATCAATTGTTAGTTAATAAAGGATCCTGTATGCACAGTGGCTTGAAGTGGATTCGAACTAGCAACTCTAGTAGCAGGGCTCCGAACACCACCCCATCACGCATAGGCTTAGTGGCATCTGTATCCGAGGCCTGTAGGCTGTGGCGTAAGCAGACTTACATTCAAGAGGAGGAAAGTATACGGACCGCATAATTATTACAAAAGTACACATGAGAAATGGTGCAAGGAACGGCGGGCCGGCCCAGAATAACATGGGGTTTTAAAACAAGAGAAGGCACCCTTGCCCAATAATGTCCAGGCATATTACATGCATATTACATTATAAGTGGTCGTACCATTGTAGCGGTGATTACGACGGCACCACCGCTTTTAGGCACCGCTGTTACGGGTTTTAGGCACCGATACCACGGTACCACCGCTTTTACACCGTTAGATACCACCACGTATAGGCTACATAATTATAAGCCTAAGCGGCTATTGCGGTACACGACGCATACACCGCTGCTACTGTACCAATTGCCTTCAGCAATAGGCCTACTGTGCTGTGTAACTGTACTCAATGGTACTATACTGTGCTTACACCTACGAGAGATATCCGGGATTCTGGGTGCAATGATCGAGGATTGGAAGAGAGTGCCATAATAGGCCTAGTAATAATGTGGTTTGAAACAGGAGGTCATTCATGGGCCTGACCTATAAAATAGCCTGTTCTACATAGGGTTTGAAGTGGGTGGGAACGTGTGGGATTCTTGGTTTACGTTCCCACTGCTCCAATTCAATAGAACCATGTAACACATAGAAATCAAAACTCTTGGAGTTCCACTGCTCACCCAGACATCTTTAACCACTCGTTCTACCAGCGTAGACCATTCAACATTGATATAGTCCTCCAATGCAATTTATAAATACTGAACCCGAGTTTATCTTTGCTCTGCAGTCGACTTAACAGAAACCCGTGTCGTTACTTTTAACATCAGATGCACGAAGACCCATCTGCTGCGAGTGGCATTGACGATAAGCAATCAACCGTGCTGAATAGCGCTACATAACGATGACAGCACGCATCACCTACCGCCCGCGTATTTAGCAGATGATGAGAGACACCATTCAATCACGCCTACGCTTTCAAAAAATATTGTACAAAAATGTGCCGGGCTACAGGCTCTATAATATGTAAGCCCTATATTTACAGGGTGGGCCAAGAAAAGTAAGACCCCTACGGTGTTTCCTTAATATTTCGGTCAAAAGTAAGAATTTTTAAATAAAATTTTACAGACTGAAAGGCAATTCATATTTACGTAAAACTCCCAAATTTCATCAAAATTTTTTATACAGAACAAAAGCTATTAAACTTTTAGTGACGTCACCCACTGATTTTTATGCTTAAATAACGTTTAGCAGTTTTTGGCTAATATTTCTGCAAAACGTAAAAATATTTTAATGACATTTCACAGGCTTAGAGGTAACTCATATTTACATAAAACCACCAAATTTTATCAAACAATTTTAAAGTCAACGAAAGTTTCAGCACAATATGTGTACAGTCTGATGCATTACACTTTTTTGAATCATCAGAGTACAGTAGGTGGACTTACTAAAAGTGCTGCAACTTTCGTTCACTTTGAAATATTTTTATAAAATTTGGTGCTTATGTAAATAGTAGATACCTTTAGGCCTGTGAAATTTCATTAATATGATTTTAATTTTAAAGAAGATATAAAAAAAACTGTAAAACGTTATTTAAGCACCAAAAATCAGTGGGTGACGTCGCTGAAAGTTGAATGACTTTTGTTCTGTATGAAATAATTTCGTGAAATTTAAAAATTTGACATAAATATGAATTGCCTTTCAGTCTTCAAATTTTATTTAAATAAGTCCACTTTTTACCGAAATATTAAGGAAACACCGTAGGGTGTCACTTTTTGGCCCACCCTGTATATGGCCTATGTGACTATAGTAAATATGTAGTTATATACATTATACATAATATGTATTATAGTCATATATTGTATGCGTGAAGCCCTGTGGTGTAGCTCGGTGAATTGCGACTGGAGGTTCTCGGGTTTGAATCCACCACAAGCCAATGGGGGTGTATACGGACCTTCGGCAAGTCCCTCACTGAGTTCACTCCCAATTATTATTGCTCTGCGTGAGGGGTTTGGTAGAATGGATAAAACATTGGTTCGAAGAATATCAGATCTAAGAGTCTCGTAGGTAAACTCAGCCTTCATTCGCCAGATGGGCGTGTAAGTGAGGCGCTTATATACGGTAGGCCTATATATATGTATATGTATATGAATTGCTATGCCACGGTGCTGGCGGACATTCAGAGATTTAGACATCTCGGGCTAGTGGGAATGAAACGAAGTGGCGCAGTGGATATTCGATGCCTTGTGGCCCTAAGGTCACAGGTTCGAACCCCACTTGAGCCGCTACGTAGCGACCTTGGACAAGTTGCTTACCCATAATTGTCTGTGAGGAAGGCAATGTAAAACCACCTCACTCACCTCATTCCCCAGGTGGTGCAAGCCATAGAACCTGCCTCCGGGCAGAGAACTCGTCATCATCATCATCATTATATTTATATTGAATTTCTGTTCTGGGATCCCATCCTCTGCTGCTCTGTATTTGTTTGTTTGGCTGGATGGCTCTTGGTGTCTTTCTTGATGTTTGTCTATCAATCTGTGCTTAGACTTAATTCCCTCTCTCTGTTTGTCTGTACTTATTTTTTCTGTTCAACATGACTTTCTGCAAATGTGTTAGTTGTTACCGTGTATGGGTAATCGGTATTATTGGACTTTGGCAGACCAGAAGTCCTACCTGCACCTCAATGTGGTGGGAGGGTGAACAGACAAGTAGGGGAATTGCCTGGTGAGGCTAGGCCATAAGTGGTGAAGGCCAAAGAACCAACTAGAGTGCTTCATGAGGTGGACAGGCTCACCAGGAACCCTGAAAGTGTTGGCTAATGCAGAAGGCAGTTGTTGGAAGGACACCTAAGGGCAAAAGAGGTCATTAAATAGGCTTCCTTACCCTGCCGGAAAAGGCTTAGTCACCTTGATATAAAAAGTTTTCTTTATGTCAGTTAAAAGTCTTGTTTTGGCATTTGCTCTGTTTTTCTGTACAATTATGTACAAATAAGTTGCTCAAATAACTCGAACTCCGTTTCGACTGTGTAAAACAAGTTTTACAAATGCCAATTGGCTTAGCAGGAATGGCAGAATGAGAAAACACAGAAGTTTTATATAGTGCTCCTTCAAGGTAATCCACTCTGAAGTGCTCCCAACCCAACCTTGACTGAATAAGATAGTTTGGAGATTTTGCATTGATCCTATTGCATTTAAGGATTTTTATAGCTCCTAGATGGAGTGAACCTTTCAAGTTGTACTTGTACTATTCTTTCTTCGTCTAGGCGTGTCTCGAAGTCCTCGAATCTGGAATGAAGGAATCGTTGATGGAGGTTGTAACAAAGGCGCTGAGGAAGATCCTTGCACAGCCGGAAACGCCGGATGAAGACCTTGATAACACTATTCTAAAGTAGTCGTTTTACGCGGGCCGTCATCGGACAATAAATACTGGCGATCACAAGTGACGTTACACTTACAGTCTTACACGTCACCAGATTGCGGTTAAGTGCGAACAGTCTTCAGTTGACGAGCAATCTGCTATGGTCCTATTGACTGCATTGAGGACGGAATGTCATAAGGGGCCATCCATTTAGTAATTATGTAGAAATTTTTGAACTGTACACAGGGCTGTCCCAAAGATATCGTGGGCCCTATGCAGGTTTTATTTACAGGTTTAATTTTCGGGCCTCTCCCATCGGAAAATGAACAGGGCTTATGTTGTGTTATGCCATAGTTAAGAAATTATACTGGCCTGGGGGCCCAGTTTTGTTGGAGTTACCGGGCCCTATGCGGTTGCATATTCTGTGTGTGCCTAGGGACTGCCCTGTTTGTACACCCTCCCACCTGTTTATGTATGGATGACATCCCTGCTTTTTGAATCCTACAGAATAGACTGTATTTTAATCCTTTGTTAGAGAACAATCACGGATCAGCGTGTTGACGTGAGCTGAACGTTAGTTAATAGCAATTGGAAGTAACGTGACCTCTGTCAGACCTACCTGCTGGTAGTAGCCTATATGTCCAATGGCTGAAAAGCTGAACTGTGGCTCATTTGAAGTCTAGCATTGACCAATTATGATGCATATCTCAAGCTGCCCCTATGCATACGTATTATATCAAACCCCACCCTTTCCACATTGGCATAATAATGATACGCATTTTTTTTTAAACTCTCCCGCCGTGCATACATACTAAATGGATGATCCACGACTCCGAGATCAAGCATTGCGTGTTTTGTCTTCTAGCTACTGATTCTGACTTTAGTTTGTTCTTCTTGTTGACATCTTTGTTCGACCACAGCGGATGTTTTGTTTGATCTGGTGAGGCAGGGTCCATTGACTTTGTTATTACATCTACCAACCGAATCTATGTGTTGATCAATTGCCAACAATTGTACTGTAATACTTCAAGAAATTATATTGGGAGGTTGTATATTGAACAAATCGAATGATTAGCAAGAGGAAGATGAGAAGGAATTGGAAGAGGAGGTTGGAGAAAGACATGAATAGGATGTAACAAAATATTTATGGAGAAATGAAGAGAATGATGAAGGCAATGATGGTGAAAGCAGTTGAGAAAAAAGGCAGCAGAGGATGTGATTACGTCTAGCATCAAATTTAATGACCTCTTGTCCATAGCAGGGCATGGTAGTGTAGTGGTGAAGGTCGCAAGCCTCGAGTTCCACCCGCTGCATAGGGACCTTTAGCAAGTCCTTCACTCACAATTGCTCGTGGCGCTTCGGCGTGTAAACTCCGACACACTTCCAGGCTGTAGTCGGGACTGCCTCTGAGTAGTAAGAGACTTGAAGGGGCGGTATTGAAATGTGTGAATAAATAATATAAAAAAGTTGAATAGAGGCAGGGAAGGTTGGGATTCAATTGCTAGTAAAATGGTAAGCAGCAAATACTATTAGTGCTACTACACAAAAAATCAATAAATAAAAATTACACATTTATTGATCCAACGCAACCTAGTTCAAAACAATTCGTAAATCATGATAAAGTTCAACATTGGGCACAAAATGAGATATCAATTATGGGATTTGGGGGTCGTGCTGGTTAGTAGGTTCCTGATGTTAATGAGGCACAACCGATAATGTGGACTGGCAGTAAATGGAACAAACTAATCGCTATAGCATGTGAAAATCCAACAGCAACAATTCAATAATAATAATATTAGTTAAAGTTAAGTTTACCATATTATGGTAAACTTAACTAACTGAATTGCAATACGTAAGCCCCAGTATGCCTATAGCCTGAAGCAAATTGTAGGACTATAATATAATATAGTTTTAATACCTAATTACATGTAACTACAAATACTGTACTGTAACGAGATTGTATCGTGATGACGCAATGTGAAATCAGTTTCCGCATACTGCAACCATCGAAACTGAGAAAATCATAAATTTAAATTTATCCAGTGGTTGTAAACATGCATATAATCATGCATACAATAATATATATTTACATACATGCATATATAATTATCATACATTTATACATATTGACAGGGATATACATGACACATCACACTGTCAATATCAATGTGTACAGCCTAACTCTACCCTCAATTCCGCTTCCCCCCAAGCGCAGGTGGTCGTGGCATACCGGAATGACCTCCCACTGCGCCTGAATCGGCCTGGCTTCTGCCACCAGATGGCACAGGCTTTCCAGTGAAATTTTCAGCAGGGTCAGCACCATATCCACCCTGGTTCACCAGAATTTCTGCAGCTTCCTAAAAGTACAAATGACAGATCAACAATTTGATTTCAAACAGTTTCTACGAAATGCAGTTCGTTCACGTTTTGGATAGCATACTAAATACGTTCTTGGAACATGTTGTTGATAAGGTCTTTTCCATGGTAGGCCAATTGTTCTGTGGCTACAGTGGCTGTGCCTACTTCCTAGGACTATTTCTGGCGTTTTACGCTATAAACTCAAACTCGTTGTGCTGCAATATATATATATACTAGGTATATCCCGTCAAAAATGACGGTAGAACCTGGTTTTTAACCCGTAAATAATTACGTGCTATT
>JAQFXW010003480.1:0-11872 GCA_034693945.1 Dendrobaena attemsi
TTACGCAGCGCTCGTGAATTAGCTGGTGTCCAGCGCTTAGCTTTACAGAGCGCTTTAGAAGTGTCGAGTTTACGATTGCGATTACAAATCACTATCTCTTTTTCCAATTAGTTTCTTTACTGTTTGTCTTCGTCTCCATCTAAGTATAGACTACTTCTCTTTATTTCCATCTTCAGCCTTAGTTGTTAAAAGCTCGCTCGCTCAATCCCTGTCCACCCTTTCCAGTAAATCTTCCCATTCCACCTGCCGTGCCGTATCAGTGCATCCGTCAGTATAGACATCATTCCGGAAACTGTTTTCCTTTAACGTTTCTCTCTCGCTCTTGTTCTTTCTATCTCTGTCTGTCCGTCTCTTTTTCTGGCTGTCCGTTCTCGTTTTCGTTTCAGTTTCTCTCTCCCTTTCCTCCTCTCTCTTTCTCTGTATCTCTGTCTATCACTGTTTTCTGTCTGTCTGTCTGTCTGTCTGTCTGTCTGTCTGCCTGTCTCTCAGTGTGTTAATTGTCGTCGACACTAGTCTTGTCACGGGCAATCAGAACGAAAGTGCCACAAAAGAAAGGCAGAGAAAGAAGAAGAACAAGAAGAACAATAAGATGAGGAAGAAGAAGTTCCGAAAGAACATAGAGAAAAGGAAGAGGAAGAGGAGGAGGAAGAGGAGAAAGAAGAAGAGCAGACGAAAGTGTTGACTGCAACGACAACTACAACAACTACAATGACCACGATTCCAACAACGACGATGTGCTTCATCATTGTGCCCGTGACGTTCGTCTGGTCGGTTGGCGCCTCCTGCAAATGGTGTCCATGTCCCTGCTCCATTTTTAATGAGAGTCCAACGAAGAGTCGTGTACAGACAGATCCTCCTCCACCCAGTGTATACATTGTGCGACGCCATTTCGACAGCAGCGAGTAATAGACACTGGTCACTGCGGACACTTCGAATTCCGTACATATAGAGAGAGAGAGACACGGCGGAACCAGATAGGACAACGTAATTATACACTGCTAATTACAGACACAGGGCCACTGGCACGTACCCTACGACCTGTCTCTGTCTCTATCTCTCTCTCCGCTTGTCTTTATGTCTCTGTCTCTCTGTCTTTGTCTCTATTGCTTTATCTCTATATGTATGTCTCCTTCGACCACTAAGCTACGATACCTTAGTCTTCTCTCTAGTAACTACTAATTCGTACTTAAAACGACCTCTTGAAGCTATCATAATTTATTATATCTTGATTTTGCTCTTGCGCCGCCACTGGACATCCATTTGACCCCCCCCCCAGATTCTGACCTGGCACAGGAACATCATAGATAGCTTTGCTGTTCGGGATTTAATTTTGCATAGCGATTTCTTTAGTCTGGTCTCTCTAAAGCGGGTTTAGATTTACGTTACACTGGCGGAACACGGTCAAAAATTACATGAGTTTTTCAGCTCTGCACAAAGTCATAATGTGACTTAAAGCGTAAATTTGAAAAGAAATCAAATTATCGTGATCGTTCATTTCACTAATGTTAATTTAGTAAGCGCCAGTAGTGAATAAAGCTGTATGTAACCGTAAAGTTTTTGACGGCAAAACGCGGATTGAAAGTTCCTCTGGCGAATAAAGTAGTGAATTGTTGAGCGTTAGTGCCAGCCATCAATGGTTACATTTACGAAGAGAGTTATGGATTAGATTAGACCCGACATAAATTTATGTTAAACTTATTTAGAAATCATCGAGAGAATATTGGCAAAGAGTGCAGAGAAAGAGTGAGGCAACATGGGAGGGAACATGGAGGCGATCTATTTGTGTTTCCAGGAAAGGGGAGGAGACAAGAGATGCAACGGAAATACAACAGGTACCGGTAATAACGGAAAGCAGCATCAGAATGGACAGGGTGCTTCGTGGG
This sequence comes from Dendrobaena attemsi, assembly GCA_034693945.1. NCBI lineage: Eukaryota > Metazoa > Annelida > Clitellata > Crassiclitellata > Lumbricidae > Dendrobaena > Dendrobaena attemsi. The sequence continues at coordinate 1,884 of JAQFXW010003480.1, forward strand.
CCCATGAACATAATATACCTACACGAGGCTATTGCGCGCACTGAAGAGGATGGGAATAGATCGGAGAGACAGCTGACGATTAATAGGAAACTCATGCATGGGAGGAGGAAATGTTGGAACAAGAAGAATAGAGCGACAGTTCTCAGAACCTGACCTGGAAAATTGGGCAGCGGTGGGAGACAAGGCTGTTCGCTCTCACCACTGCTAAGCTTATTTAATATCTATGTTGTCGAACTGGTTAGACAAACAGTAGACGATCTGGAAGAGGCAGTAGAGGTTTGTGGAAGACGGATTAAGGCGTTTTTGCAGACAACCAACAATGTTGGCAAGAAGTTAGATAAGTCTGCGCGAGAAATGATGGATGGATTGGTCGCAATATCAACCGAATAATGGCATGAGAGTAAATATCGAGCGAACCAAATAATAAGATACATAGGCTAAAGGAGAAGAAAATACGATCAGCATTCAATTTCTAGGAAGCAAAAAATCAGAATAGGATGATAAAGATGGAGTGTGGTGCCAATATTGGTTCGTAAACTTTGACAATAAGAAATTAAGAAATAACGAGAAAATAGAGAAGATCAGCTGGACGGAAAAGTATTTAGGATAAGTAAAGGAGAGGCGCCATTATAAGTTACTAAAGGGCGCAATATAAATGCTCCTATATACATAATAGTCATTATACGTAGGCCTACATAATAATGGTACAAAAGGTAAACAATGTAGGCCTTAGTGCTTGGGAGAATAGGAAAGAAAGGAGTAATACTAATAATAATAAGGACAATCATTGATAGACAGAGGAATTCATTGAGCAGACACTAAGAATATATACTTGCTTAGTACGTGATGCAAGTGGAAATGGAAGGTAGAGAATTAGAGGAAGACCGATCGAGACAGAGACTGATGCTCCAGCATTGGATGATGATGGACGAGTGATTGAGGAGGACGTCTCAAGGAGAAGACTCCACAGAGGGAGGAGTGGCGAAGGTGGACATTCCAACCAGTCTCTATCTAGGGGCTGAGAACAGGAAAAAGAAGTACATTAGTCTTTTACGTTGATGAGTAAATAGGCCGCATTGTATGAATCCTAATTGGTACTGCGAGATACGGTAATACCACGAACGTACATAAGCATAGCATTGTACTGTGAGTTACAGTACCACAGGATATAAAAATTTATTATGTTATTGGATTACAGCCAATGTCATGGTCGTGGACACCCGGCTATCAAACTACTTTGGGCTGAACAAGCAAGCAGAGATGTTTGAAAATAGAAATGAGGACATGCGCAAGAAACTGATTGCTTATTGAGCCAGAGCACAAGATTGGATAATAAACCTGCAAGTAGTCACAAATACAGCGATCAAAAGCAGAGCCAGCGATATAGTAGGATGCATGGTCCGCCAATTTTCATATGATTTCATAGAAGCCATCAACTAGCCGCTCATTCAAAAATTGCTTATTCCATGCATGATGTACAGACCTATATTACATGTATTGCATGCATGATGTATTACACAATCGCTTATGAGTATAATCTCCCAGCGTAGGCCTATAAAATGCCCCAACATAAAGCATGATCAATGTAGGTCCTTTAAACCAACGTATAGACCTATCCATTAGTATGTAGGCCTATATTCATGCTTGATTATGTGCTATATAACTATATATAATTACATAATGATAATTTATTGCGTAGACCTACATATCAGATTTAATGTATCAAATCCAAGTTGGACAAATCTGTCAATCGTATACCAGTCGAGTAGCCTATAGGCCTCTTATAGAGAAGCGCAATTGTGTATAGGTCTCAATTTTATTGTAATTATAATCTAAAAATTAGATTACGCCATTTCAAGATAAACTTCTCAGAGGCGTTTCCAGAGGTATACTTAGCAACCTGAAATCGTGAAAAGTAACATGGTGACTTTCTCAACAGTAGGCCTAGTAGTCCTAGGCCTATTACCAGAGGCGTAGCCAGAATGCTTCTTCGGGGAGGGGGGTTGCCACTGAATGTGGTCAAAATTTCGAAAACATTATTCAAATATAAGCCTATATTAGAAGTAGAACCTAATTTGTCTTGTAAAAAAGTTTAAAACTTCAATTGGGGTTTTAACCTTTAAACACCCTATAATACGCCTCGGCCTATGAACACTAAGCCTAGGTCTATAGACCTATTTTACACAACAATGATAGTCTGAAGACTTCGAGTCAAGCAAACTAATTTCTAATCTAATCTAGGCTTATAAGTTATGACATTTTCACATTTTTTGTTTTGAAATTTAATTATTCTCTAAATGCACGTCTAAAGACATGTTCGTATCATGATGATTACTCTGTGGCATTTGATCTATAATTTTGGAAGTGCAACGCAGTCACATCATGAGGAAACCAAGTTATAGGCCTAGCATGTGTTCCAATATCTCAAAAGTTTGTTACACTCAAGTGATGCGCGATATGAAATTTAGTTTCTATCGACCAATTTCAAATCAGAAAGCATTAAATACATTTAGGCCTACCATCTAGTCAGGTAAGTCGACTACACCCCAAAGTTATTGAAGCAACTGCCCCGTACCTTCCTCCATCTTTCCCATTACTGTAGCCACTGTATTTTATTGTATATTTTAACAGATTTTAACTACTGCATGATGGTCTTCCACGACTAGGGGTCTCGGAAGCATCGTAAGCTTCCCCAGTGGCGTCTGGGACGAAGCCCCAGCCGACAACGCATTTTAAAGCATTTACTCTCAAATGGAACCAGTTTTAGCCACTTTATTTAAGTCCCTAACAAAATTTCATCCTCGTTATTCACGAATTCACGAATGCCCTTTACTTAAGTTAAGTCATGCATAGAAGTTTGAAAATAGGGCAATAAGATTTCAATGGTACGATATGTTTTAAAAAGTTAAGCATCCCTCCCCAATTTGTAAAAAAAACGTTCTCCCTATTTCTTGTAGTTTGTTGAGAGCTGCCAAAATCTTTACGCATTTGCGTATATATGCGTAATGCTAGTTACGCCGCTGCTGTTAAGATGCGATGCCATCAGACTACACGTCACTGCATCGTCTGCTCGTTCGCTTTCGGAAGATTCGCCTCTTTCGATCTTACTCAGCCATCGCTAAGCAGACGAGTTATGTGGCGCATGAGTAAACGACCCATTCCAATCGATATGCAAAACAAGAGTTTAGGACTCGGTTGGTGATCGATACGCAATATCTAAATAAGTTGAGCTCGGAGCCAGATACAGCGGACAGTCAGGCAATCAGCCATCCACGGAGTCAACCGGACAGACAAGAGTGAGAGACAGACAAAACAGACCCATAAACAGACAGACAAAGCAAACTATGGCTGTTTGGCAATATATAGGAGTTATTGCCTAAATGGCTGCATAGCAAAATAACGCAGACAAAGGCGACATGGCAATAGAACAACGCATGTCATGGCGACATGTTCTGTGCTGTGTTTTGTGGTTCGCTATAATTTATGTTATTGTTGTTGTTTCTGAGCGGAATTGCCCTTTATTAATATTAAACAGTTGTTCTAGATGTCGGTCGATTCCAGCTTTCCAGGCCTAATTCCCGACAGAGGTCACCACTGAAGGTCTTCATGCTGCGACGGTCATTGCCTCTGACGGAACAGAATCTCAACTTAAGCTTAACATATAAGTAGCACCGCTTGCACGCTTTCCACTCAAACCTCTTTCTGCTCTTCCGCTCGTTTTGTCGATCTCCGAACGACTTAATCTTTTTTGTTCCGCGGTCAAGGACTGATCTGACTCAACACTGGACCTTTGCTGTTTTTCTGGAATAGGCCAAACATTCCTCCTCCTCCATGATCCATCATTCTGCAGTAGGTTTTAGGACGGAGTTTCATGATCCTGTAATTAAAGTGGTCTGGGTGAGCAGCGGAACTCCAAAGGTTTGATTTGTATGTGTTAGACCTACATGGTTCTTTTCCTTTAGAATGGCGGGAATTCAAGCAACAAATTCTGAGAGCAGTGGAAACGCAGTGTTCCAACGCGTTGCCACATCCACTTTAAACCCTGGTATCATCCTCCCCTCTCCGCCTTCTGAAGATCTTTCTCTTTCCACGGATTTGTCACTCTGGAAGACCTTATCAATCAATTAGAATAGAAGAGAAAGCTAATCCTTGCATATAACCACCAAATAAAAAAAATTCAAAGCTCATATTTACATATAACCACCAAATTTTATCAAAATATTTCAAATTTGGTGGTTATATGTAAATATGAGCTACCTTTAAGCCTGTGAAATTTCATTAATATGTTTTTTCCTTTTTGCGGAAATATTAACCGGAACTGTTAAACGTTATTTAAGCACTAAAAATCAGTAGGTGACGTCACTAAAAGCTGAATAGCTTTTGTTCTTTGTGAAACATTTTGGTGAAATTTGGGAGTTTGACGTAAATATGAATTGCCTTTCAGTCTGCAAAATTATATTTAAATATGCCCACTTTTGACCAAAATATTAAGGAACCACCGTAGGGGGTGTCACTTTTTTGGCCCACCCTGTATATGGTGCACGAACTACCCTACTAACAATCATTCTGACTCGAAGCAGCGCTTGAGAATAAGCTGGTTCCCTGCACTTAGCTTTCAAGTGGTGCTTCAACAGAGGCGTAGCCAGAATGTTTCCCAGAGGGTTTCCAGGGAATGTGGTGGGAAAATTTCAAAATTTTCATCCAAACGTATCAATTATCTTTTTGAGAACTTAAAAATTCCTTTCTGAAGGTTTCAACAAGTAGTACCTTTCTAGGATACGCCCCTGCGCTTTAGAAATTTCAACTTTGGAGATTTTGATTGCTATCGGATGGGTAATGGAAGTTCTGCTAGAGTCAATTAAAGAGTCGGTCGGTTGGGGGAGGGCGGGGAGAAACGGACCTTAATTGTCCGTGACAGACGAACGGCATTGGCGGTCTTATCTCAAAGTCACAAGGGCTTAGATATTTGAATACATTAGACCAGCGTTCAGCATTCTCTGTGTGTTGTAGTCATGGACAACTAAAGATGACTGGGGGAAACCGGGGCAAGAGTGGCATGGTGTGTAAGACGGGCACTAAATACTAACAAGACAAAGGCAAATAGACCTAATATTAATTCCGTTATAGACAGATAAAAGTGCTTTGAAAAAATATCCGGGTCTCTGCTCTCTATTTATGTATATTTCCATTAATTTTACATTGGTCCCAAAAACGAAAGCCGGGTGACCGACCCGACTCACTTTCAGCCAATTCGGCATGTGACTCACAGTAAAAGAGCATGGGCGCCGAGTTTTTGAGGCCCGTGAAGGACGCGGCACCCAGAAAATGGACCTGCGAGGCCTGCCTATGCTTATGCTTGGGCCCTCACAGAAATCAGTCAACGTTTTTTGTAACATTGTTTTCTATTGACAGAAGAACTTGAAATACAGGTGGATGACTAAAAGAAGGTCATCAGAAATTTTGCGGGTTAACGGAAGAAAATCTTAAAATGTAGGTGAATGAGTTAAAAAGGACATCAAAAATGTATGCATTTCATTCACCGTGAATGAAATGCATATATTTTAAAAAAAAGAGAATCGGGGAGGTCTCTAGAGAGGAAACTTCAACATACTAAGCCTATAGGGCTGCACCAGATCGAGGTGTAGTCAGAGAAATGTTTCGGAGGGGGTTTTGCGCCGAAAGTTTTAGTAATTTATCGCTGATTAATCACATTTCTTGATTTTCTCTCTACAGCGAGAAAACGACTTTGCAGTCTTAAATTCAACACTGATGATCTATATTTTTTAGACATTCATACCAGTTGTTCGATTTTTTTCAGCTAAACTGAGGTAAAAAAAATAATATTGGCGACCTTTCTGGTAGACAAAATCGCTGACAAAAAATTACAACAGAACTATTTTCGGAGGGTGTTTTGCAGGGATCTTGCTTTTAAACTACTTTCAGGGGGGTTGAACCCCTAATCCTCCCCCACTTAAATACGCCTCCGGGTGGCACATCTAAAACAGAAAGCCAATCGTCAGAAACATAAGAAACCAGACCAAACTAGCTGGGATTGCAAATAGCAAAAGGTCCGCTCGGACGCTGACATCCAGGCATTGCTTCTTGTTCTTCTTCGCTTGCAATAAACGAGCGAGATGAGGATTTGTAACGTGAGGCTGGATCTCTGATTCCGACCATCGTCCGTTGAGGATATCGTTTTCTTCATTTACATACATCTTTAGCCGCTGACCAGAAGCAATCTGTCTCTCAAAGTAGATCTATACGCTATACCATGGACCCCGGATATAGATACGAAGCCCAGGACGTTCAGCTATTCAGAGTAAATCAACTGTTGTATATTATTGTCGGTTGGGCCAAGTTGATAATGCACTATCGGCTGTTATATAATTAACTTGGTCCAGCCACCTATATTCAACAGTTTATCTACTCTGAATATCTGAACGTCCTAGTCTTAGCCCTCATATCAGGCGTCCATGTAAAACTTATCGTTCTGTTGGCTCTGGTGTCACAATCATGGCTCAGTCTCGGTAGCACCAGAGTTAATATTGGCTTTTATATAGCTGTAGTGTCAGAGTGAATATTGACCTAAGTAATACGAGAGTCTTATGACTGCAATAATAGCCAGACTTGGACTAAATTAGTTGCTCGTGGCGCTTCGGCGTGTAAACTCCGACACTCCTTCGCGCTGTAGTCGGAACCGCCTCTAAGTAGTAAGAGACTTGCAGGGGCGGTATAGAAATGCGCAAATAAAACAAAATAAATAAATAGATGATAAACGGATCACTAACTGGCCCAGTTAGCTACCTCGGTAAGCGTGTTGGCCGCGGAAGTCTGTGGTTACGGACACCGCGGTGCTGGCGGACATTCGGAGAGTTAAATCTCGGGCTATCAGGAATGGGACGAAGGGGCGCAGTGGATATTCGGCGCCTTGACATAAGGGTCGCAGGTTCGAACCCCACTTGAGCCGCTAAGTAGCGATGTGGGGCAAGTTGCTTACCCATAATTGTCTGTGAGGAAGGCAACGGGAAACCACCTCACTCATCTCATTCCCCAGGTGGCGCAAGCCATAGAACCTTCCTCCGGGATGAGAACTCATCATCATCATCATCGTCATCATCATCAAACGGATCACTGTAGGGAGACTCCCGTAACATGGGACGGTTGGCTTGCCGCCCGAAGCAGAAATGTGATTGAAGAATATCATGAAATTTCATTTAAGCCTACACTTCTTAACTATTACATTACTAGCTGTAACCTGTAAAAATTACGGGCTCTTTTAATCAACGACGTCTTCGTGAATACAATTTCAAAGAATATACTTACTTACTTCTACCACAATAATTTACTTACTTCTACCATGTCATTGGTTAGATTGAGACTCTTTTGATATGTAGGCCGCAACAATAACAACGAACACCGTCCCGTTTGCAATAGTAAAAATTAAAAACCGAAAATAAGACCCATTATTTACAAATTTTACGGGTTACGCCCAGTGATATTTAATGCGCTCGGTTAGTTAACCGACCCTCTACTGGGTATATTTAATACGACTAATACGGCAAAATAATATTGAATGCGCTCGGTCGAGTTCAGAGCGCGGTATAAATCTCTGCGCACGCCAGAAACGTTTCTTCTCCCTTCGAGACCGTTACGACCGCGAGAGCGTTAGCGAGACCGAATTAGCATATAAGCAAATTATACATGTTGATAAGTTATAAATTATTGAATCTTTATAGTGATTTACTGCTATTTGCAATGCCTAAGCATATAGCAGGAAACAGGAAAATGAAATAAATGCTACTTTTACAGAGAATTAGTCATTCAATCAATTTAAATTTATATAGCTTCTCTTCAAGATTTCTGCTCAGTGGCGCTCCCAACTCAGACCAAGCGGAGAAAGTAGTCTTCAGCAGCTGGTGAAACTGATTATAAGAGACATTTGGGAGTTGGCGCATAGATAAGGGAAGCTCAGTTGTTGGACCAAATACAGAGAAGGACCGGACCGGCTCTGCATCGTTGCAGAGATGGCGTATAAGGGACAACCAAGTCGTCGTGAACAGAAGAGCGCTGTGCACCACGGCTGTTGAAAGAAGGCGACAAAGCTCGCGCACATAGTAGGCCTATGGCTTCCAGCCCTCCTAACCTTCTAAATTCCTAATCGCTTCTAACTCACACTTTATTCCTGTCATGATAATGTCACATGCAGAATTTTTCCTGCTTCAGACACTGAAGAATAAACGAGCAAACGCTATTTTTAGGCCTATTTTTATACACCACATTCTCCAAAGTTTAATCTGCGTAGTCTAGCTTATTAACATTTGTTTCAGTTTACATGTTCACAATTGCGGCATACTCTGTTAGAGGCCATTTTGAAAATTGAAATATATCTTGAAAAAGAAATTAATTAGGAAATCTGTTAGGCCCCTACGTTAGTCACGACTGAGGTCCTTCAAACTGATAGCGTGAAAAGTAGATACATGGGAGAAGTAGGCCTAAAAATCATATGGCATCGCTGACTTTTAGTGTCAACTAGTGATACAGCGGTATGTCTGCGCTGTAGAAGTGTTTGCGTTGAGGTTTATTAATTCTACCATTATTTTAATTGAGTTTATTTAGTAGGCCTAAAGAAAGATGTGAGTCGTGCGCCGCATAATGTGACAGTTGATTCTAAGGCTCTAAACCCAATCATAAATTTGCCGCAAATCCGAATCAGAAATTGAAACACACTTTCTTATTTCTGGATCTTTGATATTCATTTAACAATATTTATAGACCTACCATTGGGCTGCAATGCCCTTCATTTGCTGTTAAGTGCTACAAAAAGCATTAGAGGGTGGGGCAACGTTCATACACAAGGGAGAGTGGGGAGACACCTTATCGGATTATCCTGAAAGGTTTTGAGCCGATCGGCACTCAATAATGTCGACTGTCCATGATCAAATTTCCGCTTCCACAAAAACATACGCACACACCCATACATACCTACACCAAGACAATAGTGCATGCATACATATATAATTTCCATCCATACATACGTATAGAGGCTATATACAGAGGGCCTACATGCAGACAATATACATGAATATTATATACATACATACATAAATAAACATACATACATACATACATACATACATACCACACATACCATATATACATTCATTCATACATGCATGCATACGTACGTACGAACATACATACATACATACATACATATATACATACACACGTTGGACCCTGGTAAAATTGGAGTTAGTATTGGCATCTGTATAGGGCGGTACATTTATGTTAATAATTATTTCTATATGATTTTTGGGAGCAATTTACGTTTTAGTCGACCGTCGGCAGATGGGGCTGATGTGCGCTTGTGAGATGCAACACAGAGGCAGCCTACATGTAGATTAAAGAATCAGGGGATTAAAAAAGTATTAGAAAAACAGAATGCAATGTTAATTAACAATATCGTATTTCCTAAATCAAGGGCATGCTCTATATTGAATCAGTCCACTTTGTATAAAAAAATAAGCGGATATGTATGGCTGACTAGACCAAGCTATTATCTAATATCTTCAATTATTGTCTTGAAGACTAATGCGAAAGGCAACTTCGATTTTACTAGAGCACAATTAAAACGAAATGGCTCTTTTCCCAAACCAACTAATAATATAATTATGCTATTTTGCATTTACATATGCTGGGAACTCACTTCCCATAATATTCGCAGTAGCCTATAATATTAAATTTGCCACTATTCAAGAAGAATGTGCGTCAATATTTTCAAGCCCGTAAAGTTAGTTCATTCGTGTATAATTAGGCCTACGATAGGTACAGTTACAACCATGCAATTAGGTGTAGCCTATGTTCCAATTCAACATATTTACGACCAAGCAAGTAAGATCTGCCTCCTATAAAAATGTGGCGCGTGTATTTTCTAAGGTGGTGCAAAGCAGCAGTGTGCCGTCCTACCACCTTCATACTGCTTTACTGTG
>JAQFXW010003481.1:0-11870 GCA_034693945.1 Dendrobaena attemsi
ACATAATAATTACGATTAGGCCTCACTGCAATACCGCAATTTGAACTAGCGAAAAATGGGAGCCAGACCATAGCAAGGGAGGGCAACCCAATTTCCGCCATAACATTAAGACTGACAGACAAGCACAGAGTATGATTACAAGCAAGCACAGAATGAATAAGCAAAGGCCATTATCATATTTGCAAATTTAACTGTTGGCATCTGAGCACGGTGCCCAATTCTTTATATATCTTAATTAACATGGCTGCGTAGAGAATGAAGTTGAGTTGACCTACAGGGGGGGGTGTTGCCTCATCTCCATGACTCCTGCATTTAAAAATTTGAAAAATCAAAGTGAGAGCACAGGTTGCTGGACTAACTCATTTAAAGTGTCAAAGATTTCAAGTGCTACAAGCATGGCATTTTGCTGCTATGATCATATTACATTGTATACTTTGCAATAAATATATAATTATATATTGATGTGACTATTTTCAAATGCTATAATTTCTTAATTACAATGACTATTATTTCTAATGGGAATGGTCTTTTCAAGTCCTGCACAACTCTTTAAAGATCCGAATTATGAATGCCACACATATGAATGACCTGTTGCTGCTGATTGTAAGGCATTCTGCTCAGCTCTCCAGGTGGCAGCACAATCTGTCCTGAATACTTCTGACCTCTGCTGGCGGTGACTGACCCTGACTCCCGGTGACCTTTCCCGGTAGCCTTTGGAAGACTTGATCGCTCCTCAGAAGACCTCTCATCATCATAATCATCACGATCAGTCGGCCTAAGACAAAGAGTAATGGCAACATCATAATTACCATTGTCACTGTCATCATTAAAGCATCATCACCGAGCCTTAATCAGCATCTCTTCATCATCCTATTCAGCAGAAAATCACCATCTGCTGTCTCATCATAATGAAGTGTATCACAACTACAAAATGCATCGACTGTCAAAGAATAGTCTCTCAGCAAACTGGAAAACATTTATAAAATGACAACAGATGAATGATACAGGTTATCACAGAAGTTTAACTTAACCGCTAGCAGCCGACCAGTGTGCCCAATTCCCTTTTACAACGCTGCTGTCAAGCAAATGAAGGCTGGTTCAACCCTAAACTGAACTCGGGTCATAGGCTCTTTTCGCCATTACCCTAAGCCGTCCCCTAATGTAAAGAAAATAGAATATACTCTCATATCAAGCGACTAATAGAGCAACTAACAGACCTCTGCCAAACATCGACCCCATGGGAGTGGGAATCAACTCGATCTCCGTCTCCTGCATACGTCTCTCTTCTGAATCCATTCTGACCCTCCGTTTCCAGGTAAGAGTCTGTGGATTTGACCCGTGCAGAGGACGACTGGCGCTCGGTTCGCGGTGACGGTGGCGGATGGTGGGAGACAGGATAGGACGGCTGTGTTGGGGCAACGTAGCTGTGGGGCTGCTGTTGCTGAGGACTATTCACGCTGTGCGAGTACATCTTCTTCTTCTTCTTCTTCTTTACCAGAGAACCAGCTGAGTGAAGCGGCATCAAGTGGTACGGGGTGGCACCTGGCGCCGAAGTCTTAGCATCAGTTGGCAGCTCTGACTGGACTTCTGAAATGACAAATTGCATAAGATTAGCTGACATTGTTCAATAGACACTGACACAATATAAGTTACTAACTATAATGAATTACAATCACTTAACATACAGATCTTTTTAGCTATGGCAGTGTACACTGAACATTAGTAATGAGTCATTCAGTTAAATCATTTGTCTTGTCTTTCAGATTGTAAGTTTCGAAAATTAAATTTATTAATAATATCATTTCGATATTATCTCTAGATAATCATCAGATTCAAAAATCTGAAATCAGATCATTTCGATATCAACACACCAGTGCCTCGATCTGATTGGGTCGGGAGCGCATTTGTTGAGGTTTCTCTAAGAGGCGCTCACTGGCACTTTATAAATTGAAGCTTACAATTACAAATTAATCATCAAATTTACTGCATTCTTAAGGTAATCACAAAGAATTCAATATCATACTGAATTCATTTTTTAAATTTACAATTTACAACATTTTACATTCAGCATGTGTAGTATAATAAAGAAATGAATTCAACAAATCATCACAAATTGCATAACGAGCCTAATGTCACCAGTACCAGGAATCCTAGCAGCAGGCAAGTGTTTTGCAGACATTCCTCCCGATTCCTGGCGATTCCCTGGATGACTCCTAGGGTAATTCCCTTGATTTGAATCCAATCTGTCCTCATCCTCATAGTCACCATCATAACTCGCTTTTGGCAGATGCTAACAGCAAAAACAAATTGCAGCAACCACATTATGACTGGACAAGAAAACTCAAGTTTAGTCAGCCCTGCCCAGTTTGAGCTTTGTAGCAAACACAAATACTATAAAATGTTCCTATCTGTGTGCATAAACAGACGGTTCTTGTAAAAATTTCACAAGCATCAGATTGCTGTCTTCCGAGTCAAAACCGAACTGGGCAATAATCTGTGATAGAACATGAGAAAAAAATAAATATGTAGCATTTACGGGGTCTTTCTCAGCAGAACAAATTCAAATCTACAGCTACAAACACACCAACATATATAGAACAATTTGTATAAACAAAATTCCCAAATCATTGGTATATTAGAGGGTATCTATCGCTTAAATATCACTTACCACTAAGTCAACTGACTGAATGGGCTAAACATTCAAGGCATTAAACTTCTTTTATTAATAGTCCACAATGGGATGGCATTGACATATACAAGTGCTGCTGGTTTAATATTAAATTCTTGAGTACTCAGCTGTGGTGAAATGTTATCTAGACACAATATATAATGTAATACTCAGATGGCAAAACACCTCCTACGTTAACTTAAATGACCTTAAAATTACCATAAACAAACACTTCATCAGCAATCATGCTTGCTTGAAAGGCACACTGTACCAGGCATAGTAGGATTTATATTGAAACTGTAGATTGTTGAGTTATATGCATCATGTTGAGTTTATGCATAATATTATGATGCGCCTGGTGGCCACACCAACAAGTACATAGATAAACATACACCCTGAAATCATATTTATTTGTATATTTTGAATCACGACTACAGTTGAAGCCGGTACATTGCTGAGATGAAGAACAGTAAACCTAACTGATAAATTGATATAATTGAGACTCGTAACCTAAATGATATACCAAATCATTTATAAAGCAATCTCTGTATCTCAATGTCTTCTTCTTCAGTGCTGAACTTTGATGCTCTTCAGTGGCTGCTGAGGTACTCAGAGAATGAAATTACGTCATAGGCCTACAAGGAAGAGGAAAAAGGATGAGGAAGCAGAAGAGCAGACAGCCATGGTGGGTATTAAGTATTATTTATAGTACTTTTCTCAAAACAAAGGTTGCCATAAATGACGACTGCCATGTTTCTTTTAACAATTTCTCATCTTCGTTTTGAAGTTAGGAATAACAACTTGTCTCATTGTAGCTTTAATGAAGAATTGAAAGTGGAAATAGGTAAACTGGAAAATGGGGATAGTGAGAGATAGTTAAAGACTGCGCAGAAATAATGACACTTTGTTTGCGCTACTTTCTAAAGTGATGCTGGATATTTTAGAATATTATTCTAAGTAGAACTTGCATTTATATTCTGTTGAGATCCATATCCTGGGGATGGTTGTCTTGCTTTGTCCTGTGCTCCACTGCTATGAGGCCGCCTTGCGATCGGCCTTCGTTCAGGCGAGCCAGTGTCCCTTACTCTTGGCGTCCCCGGTGGCCTTGGTGACGGAGGCATTCCTTGGTCATGTTCAATGACATCGCGATACTTGTCCTGGTCTCGTCTGTCATCTGACTCAAAGTCCGAGACATCCATGACATCAATGCTGACACTGGCCTCGTCATCTCCACCCGATTCTGCGTTTCCATCTGCACATGACAATTTATAAACTCAATAGAAGCATTCGCTAGCACTTGACTTTTTCCTTTTTCTCTTTATGGAACACCAGTAACATAAACACATAAATGCCTTTTAAATAAAAGGATGTAAGAAAACAGAAGTTTCTTAATAATTAGTTACAAAATCAAATCTAATCAAGCAAGGAACTGTCATCATCGCTTCGCTACTATAAATATGCCTAATAAAATACCTGTAGCATAGGGAAACCTTACTACCCAGTTTACAGTGTTTAGCAACAACTTATGGGAGCCAGGATCAACACAAAACAGTACAATACAACTCTATTTTGATATTGCTTGCCACAGAAATTGTCATAATTGCAACTACAAATTGCGTAATATTGTCAATGAAGGAATTGCCTAAGGTGCCTCCACTGCCTAAGCAGTATTCATCTGGATGACATTTTATATGTGTATTATGAACCATGGCCACACTTCAGCTGCATCAGCAGAAAAGCAGCTAAAGAAAACATTGTTCTCTACACTTAAATCGTAAAGAGCTAAAGGGCTTCTACAGCTCTTTTCTATGTCATGTCATGTAGTTCCAGTACTTTTCAATGTCATGTACCAAGATTCAAGAAAGGCAACATTCGAAACTTATAACATAATTTTCCAGAAACCGTTCTTACTGTTATTCGAATTTTGTCGATTGTCTGTAGAATTGATGGGGGCAGACGAATTATGAGCAGGTGAGTGATGTATTCTGGCAGAGTTTGCACTGATCTGGATTCAAGAACACAACCAAAGCATTTCATCAAAGAATTGACACCTGTAATTAATTCCTTCTCTTAGTTGAACATTTACACCTCATCAAAGTTCAACTCGTTAGAGCCATTTTAAGCTTAACACCCCAACTCCCCAAGACCACAAATCACACAGAATGATTTTCAATTGCTTGTGAATTAGAGGCAGGAAAAGAAGCCACTGTTACGTAGCAAGACAGTGTATTCGACAGTGAAAGACCAATGATGACCAATTGGATTCATGGCAAGAGTAGTGGATGCTTAAACAAATAAGAACAACTTGCACCGCAGAGTAAAGAGATCTTAACCAGAAACAGATGACACAGAAACATATACTGATACCAAAATCTGAATAGATTGCAATGGATCAGGTGGTTAAGAAATCAGGATCTTAAGCTCAATGCAACTTTGAATGACAACAGACAGCAGCTCATAACGACATATTTGAAACTCAAAGTATAACTACATTTACTCGATAATGCAGCATTTAAAATAGAATGACATACTGACTGGGTAGATTAATGAAACACGCCGGTGCAAATGCAATTCAACACACAGTCGATCCAAAGAATGCATGCAACAGAGTAGAAACAGCCGTGGATGCTGAGCAAACAGTTGCTAGACAAACAATTGCTTGCCTATGGTGAATTATAAGGTAAACTACGTGCTGTGACAATTGGTCCCCGATCAATTGCTCAAATACGCACACAGTAAAAGTGGCTAAGAGTAAGAAGAAGTGAGATGTGCAGCATTATGATTATGTAATTTGCCATTTCTATAACCATAGATATCTGATTCTGTATCAAAAATTAAGTTATGCAATCATGCAATGGGATAAGAAATTCTGTAGTTGAATCGCACCTTAATTTCACTCCTCATTCTTTTCGATCCGCTTGAACTGTCTCGATCATTCCTTCGCTCCTCCTGTGCTTCTTCGTCCTCTTCCATTGGCGTACTTGGTGACCTCTTCTGAGGGGGTCCACCCGATCGACTGGGTGAAGAAGACGAGTGGTTGGCGGACACAACATTGTTCACAGATCCCGAAATTGAAGGCATTTCATCTGACAACTGCCGAACAAAACCGTTTCGTCTGGGAGTGCGTGGAGTACGTGGGGTAACGGTCGGTCTGGCAGAAGGAGGGTGCGGGCCATTTGTGTGCATGTAACTCAAACCATCCTTACCATCAGGGTTGATCTGAAAAGCATAAAAGACTCGCATTTCGGTGTGACCTTGCGTGAATTATAAATTTAATAAATAACTAAATTTACAAACTTGAACACAAGTCAACCTATTCTCCAATTGTGATAGTGCAGAATAATATTATTAAAACACTGTCATTAAAGAGAACCCTAAATAGAATAACTTCGCCACAGGCCTCCTCCTCTGATCGCCTGAGCCTGTGTTTATTAAAGCTAAGATCAAACGTTTACATGTACACTCAAGTAGTAATGTCTCATTAGAACCAAAGGGTGACCCAAAAGGGGCAATTATCTCGCTGAACAAAGGCACTTACTTGCTTTACATGTAAGGGGGTAGAGGCCATTCTACTTTGACTGTCTGGCACTACAAATTCCAGAAAATTCCAAACTTCAATTCTGCTCAATTGTTTTACCACCACACCTGAAGCTGTTCTAAGCCGATTCCTTCACCGAGCACTGAGTTGACGTTGTGGCTGCTGCTCACTGACTCCCGCTCACGAGCTCTCTGACGAATATAAGAAGCGATGATGAGCATACAGTAGTGCAATTGTTTAGCGCCAGCATAGTCCCAGGCTGTTGCCCCGAGGTTATCAACACATGCAAGGTCAGCTAAAACAGACAAATAAATAAACAAAAAACAAGCAATTAATCCTGAACAGTTTTTGCTTGTCTGTAATAATTATTCAAATATATTTGAATAACTGCATCAAAATAATTGCATATTATATATATATTAAAAAATTTATTTATGTATTATATATATATAAATTCCACTCAGCAGTGAGGCAGTCGAAAATAACAACAGTGCAACTAAAAACGAACCGCAAATCAAAACAAAAAACACATTTTTCTGAGCAGCTCTGATTGCTTATATTGAAATGAACTCCTGCAAATCTCCAATTTCCGTCATAATTAGCCGCTATACAAGAATTGGCTAATGACAAAATAATTAATAGAAGGCAGTCACTTCATCTACTCATATATCCCACTGTATATGTTATCGCAGAGTTTACACGTTTTAGCCCTACTATCTCTTTGACTGCAAGTAACAGAAAACATTTATGAGTTCTTTTTGGCATATGCTGCTGCTTAGCAACATGCAATTAGTTTTTAAAGAACGCTACATGACAACATGAGAACAAGAGCTCTAAGTCCTTTACCTCCTTCGGATAAGAGGTAATTGACGACCTCGCCATGGCCTCCCATTGTTGCCAAAATAAGCGGAGTTCGATTGCAGTTGTCACGCTGCTCAAGGCACTGTTTCCCCGCTATTTCGAGTATTACTTTGACAGATGGAAGAGAACCTTAAACAAAATTCAATTAACTAATAATTATTAATGTATATATATATATATATCTGCATCAAATCAAATCGAATAATTTTTTATTGCAAACCCAAAAACAATGTCATGATATGCATTCAGAACATAACAAAGGGAAAATATCATGCATGACAGCAAAGGGATTCCAGAAGGGGCGTTAGACCCGAAAGGTAGGGCTCCTATACCATTTATGTCTAACTATAAACAAAATTCTGGTTAACATGAGAGCAATACAAAAGTAATGAAAGACATTTTGGAAGATAGCAAACAAAAAATAAAAACATAATTAATAAAGAAAAACTTAACTAAAGCCTTAAATATCACCCTAGCTAATGTATAGATTTCAATAGTAAGTTTAAGTGTTACACAAGAGTTAGAAAATAAGTGAGTACGTAATCCCTGTTTAAAAGGAACACATCATTGGATACTAGGCATTTTGTAGGCGCTATAGCGCCAATGCCTATAATTTTAATTACTGCACTATATTTTGAAAGTGAAATTCACGCTATTTGCTAGGCCTAATAATCTTCCAATTAAATAGGACAATTAGTGAATTTTTAGCTCTCTCTTCTACTGGTGTTCCTTCACAATAGCACCCTTCTCTGCTTGGCTCCACACTGCGCTAGGCACCGCCCAGCGTTAGGCACCACCCAGTGCTAGGCTCCACCCAGCGTTACACAGGCATCAGCCTTGCCTATTACGGTATATATATATTAATGCGTATTTCAGGATGGATTAGATTCCATAGCTGCACTCCCTGGGACTTGACTGTGTGGTAGCAAATATTGAAATGAACACTGACAAGTAGTGATAGGCAGACTGGCAGAGGCATTCCCTGTATTATGAAAGTGAATATCACAAGCATAGTATGCAATATGTATTTGAGCTAGTGGATACTAAGTGAGTGAGGTTTATTGTCATATTTTTAGAAATAAAGTATGATTTGCAATTTAATGATAACCCTTGTTCCTGTGCAGGTTCCTTGTTCCTTAGGATTCATGAAATCTACCTTTATGACTTATCTAGTTTACATATTGGCATGAATCTAGTCGTGCAGTCTTCTTGGCGGTCGTTTTTATACTGAATTTATTTCTTGAACAAATTCACACTCACACAAATTCCCTCTTTCATAAAGACGAAATACAGAGTACAAAAACCAGTAACCAGCTCACTTAAAAAATACAACATGCTTGCAGAATTTAAACTTAAATTAATAAAATTCTACTGTTCTTGTACCAATATATATATATATATATATATGATTATATATATATATATAATTATTTATTTATGTTCAAGTTTTTCTGTGCATACCAGTAGTGAAGTATTTGCTTTTATGATAATCTTTGCACCTTTGCTTTTGAAGTGATGTGTTTACAATGGGTTATTTACATTGATGAGAGGCTCAATGAACATATTTTAACCTCTCCTTTCTGCCAGAACTTATGCACAGCTGTGTTAAATTAAATTTACCGACTTAAACTGTTCTGGTACTAAAAATTGTGTAAACATTTTATTTAAATCTCATGCAGATATCTCAGTTATTGTGACACGTGCATTTGTTTGAAATAAACGAACTGAACTGAACTTTGGTTGTTGAACTTTGGTTGATGGTCAATTGTTGTTGTAGTTCACAACCCAATATAACTCACAAGATATTGTAATTGTAAATCTGGATTTATAAAGCGCCCCTCAGAGCGAACTCAACAGAGGCGCTCCCGACTCGATGTAACTGTCTGTTCCAATCCAAACTCAGACAATATCTTCTGTACCAACAGAACAGAACAGAACAATATCAACAAGATAGGATTAGAACTGACTGGAGGAATGACACATGCAAACATATTTAAGCAAATGTTCTAAAGACTGACTGACCACTGTGACAAGAGTACCACAGACCCATGTAAAAAAATAAAATAAATAGCTAACGAAGATATTGTCTGAGTTTGGATTGGAACAGAACAAATGGGATCAGACCATATCTGAGGAGATGAGATCAGAACAAGATATGATAAGAGGAAATCAAATTCAATAAAGAGACCTTGTTCTGCAGCAACGTGAAGAACTGATTTTCCATCTTCGTCCATCAGTTGAGCCGATTCTTCAGTCAGTAAAGTCTGAAGACAAAGAATACTCTCCAAGTCTCAGACCAACACTATCACTGGATCCAATCTATACTCTCGTTTTCTTCAATACCTCCAGAGTCAACATTCTATGTAATTCTAATTATAGTCAAAGCTGGCTTTGCAAGACAATAATTAGATATAATTTATATAATTATCCACAATTTTCATTATAATTAATTAACAGAGAAAGATATTCAAATGATCAAAGTATTCAGCACATTTCAAACGACAGTCAGTTAATCCAATATATTGTAACCTTTACGGCAACTGAAAGTCAAAGTGATCCCAGTAAGATGTCAAATAGTGGACGGCATGTTAAAAGATGAGGTCAGGCAAAGTAAATAAAGAAAACCAATTTGACATCTCACAGGAAGCACTCACACTTAGACACAACATCCCATTAGACAACACCAATCGAACAAACAATCTGTCCACGTCACAGTCACATGGAGCCACTACTGAAAGGGAGTAATATAAAAACATTCCAAACATATTGACATACAGGTACACAAAAACAAGGCATGCATACCCACATGCTCAGGACATTTTTTTTAAAATTTTCCTAATTATTCATATATTTCTGTACCGCCTTTCAAACTGTCTACTACTACTCAGAGGCAGTCCCGACTACAGCCTGGAGGTGTGTCGGAGTTTACACGCCTCGAGCAATAATTATTGTGAGTGAAA
Source organism: Dendrobaena attemsi (assembly GCA_034693945.1). Lineage (NCBI taxonomy): Eukaryota > Metazoa > Annelida > Clitellata > Crassiclitellata > Lumbricidae > Dendrobaena > Dendrobaena attemsi. The sequence goes on from JAQFXW010003481.1 coordinate 10,028, forward strand.
AACTTGCTCAAGATCCTTACGCAGTGCCTTGGGTCTGAATCAAACCCGCAAACCTTCGGACGCAAGGTTGCAACTATCCTATTACATTCCCAGGTTGCTATTCTGTCAGCTTGTTATACAGAATAAATGCATTTGATTGATTGATTTACACACCATGTTTCACATACATGCACATATAAATTTGTGCATACATATTATCACATACATTATCACATACACATTACACACATACAGTCATACACTAATATATTGACAGGGCTTCTGCAAGAGTTCTGCCTCATGTATGCCTCAGTGTGTAACCTTTTCCTAACCTTAAGACATTCCAGTGGCTCCGTTCTTCGAATGGACCAATGCATCCACGTCCGACGCGCTTTATCGCGTTCGAATCCATCCTCTTCGTCATCAACGTGATTGTGACCATGTCGTTGCTGCTGCTGCTGCTGCTGTGTTTGGACTGTGCTGAGGAGAGCAAAGTGTTCGATATGGTCCAGGCGACATGCCCACATAGACGGGGAGAGGCCATCATCATCTCGAACTCCTACGTCCACTCCAGAGTCTATCAAAATCTACATAAGAGTCCACAATGTTTTTCCAGTCGCTGCAAAACTGGAAAAATGCTAAATGTCTGCAAAGAGCTTCAAAAAAGGCAGAACGGAATTATATGGTTATGCTGGGATGACAGCCTGTGGATGCAATGTTTAGAGTTGACCTTTGTGACTACAAAAGGAAGCCCACCAAGCCATAAAAATTTGATAATTACTGGTGCCAGAAATCAAAACAAATGTTAGTTACCTTAGAACTGTACTTCAACATATTCTTTCTTGGACATGAAATTATTATAAAAAGCAGCAGAAGCTGAATTTGAAATACCAAGCCTGTGTGTATATCACACTATCTCTGAATATGAATATATTCAAAGCCAGTTTTTGTAGATGTGTGTACTGTACATCACAAATACCTATATCTTTATCATCAACTGTCATCAGTATAATAGCAGTCCTAGAAAGATGTGTTCATGGTCTATGATCTATTAGTAGAGGCAGAATAGATATGTTCCATTTGCTGCTCCTCCACCACAATGCAGCATCGATCTTTCCCTGCAGTTGGTCTGACAACATGGAACAGGCAACCCCTGGCGACACACACCTATCAAACGCTACCTGTTCCATCAGCTGCAATATCTCTCCACTCGGCTTGAGTCGGGAATGCAGTGGGTATGGATCTTGAAGGGACAATATACAAATCTTAATGATTCATTGATTAATTGATTGATCGAGACAACATAAACCTCTACAGCAGGCTTGTCCAACCTTTTTGACTCGAGGGCCAAAATGACAACTTTAAGGTCAGTTAGAGGGCCACAATAGGAACAGCAACAAAACACAGAGCCCGTGCAAAAACAATATAGGCATAATGTGCATAGCATGTTAAATTTTGGTAGGCCTCTATTATCGATTCTGTAGTACTGCAATTAACCTTGTTCAGATCCAGATTTAGTGAGAGGTCTGATTCAATTATCTAGGCCTATACTGCAAAGACAGGTCTGTAATTGGCTGCTTTAAAAAATACTGTTGCCCCATGATGCTGTGTTTCAGCACACTAAATTTGTCAGTAAATCCTAATTAGAATTAATTTTGTCCTCGTATCGATTGAGCAATGCCGCTTGAATTGTATTCTTTGCAAATGTTATTTTTCGTGGCAAGTGAGAGGTACAGTTTGCTCAGATGTGAAAAAATAGTATACTGTTCAATGAGCATTAAACTTAAAGAAATTAAATTTGCTGTCAATTTTTCGCTATTGGCGCAATATTAGGACCTATTGTTTACAGCACAAAAATTTTAAG
>JAQFXW010003482.1:0-11870 GCA_034693945.1 Dendrobaena attemsi
CAGGTTTCAGAGATATATAAAAAACAGTTTGGCTTACTTTTTTTGAACCACGGTGTAGTTAGTTTTATACAGAGGAAGGGTTTAGCTTGGAACAATGTGGCTATTTTGGCTAATTCAGTGTTGATGTGGCTGAAGAGAGTCTGGATAGAGGGGTGAGAATAAAATGAATTTATTGGTGTCATCTGCGAATAGAAAAAAGAATAAGACTTAGTCAGGGCAGACATTGGGTAGGTCGTTAATATGTTAATGTAGATAATAAAGAGAAGAGGTCCTAAGATGGAACCTTGCGGTACACCATATTTAGCTTATTTTAAAGAAGACCGAATACCATTACAATCTACCAATTGCATTCTATTCTCAAGATAGCTTCTAAACCAGTTGACACGTCTGATCTAACTATTTACTGTTCAGTAGGCCTATTGTACCATAAACTGTCAAAACTTATGACTAGGCCCAAAGCTTTCGCGCTTCCAACGCGCCAAAAGGCCAATTACGTTGTCTGAACTTAAAAACAGGTGAATATGGTAGTTGTGTATTATTAATTTTATACTTAATTACTTCACTACATCGCGTTTGACGTTGTCGCGGGAAAAAGTAAGTAAAAATATTGTCGAAGTCGATCGAGTCGAGGAAATTACGATCAACTCGACTTGGCAACGCTTACGATCGACTTGACTTGAAGTCGACCGAGTCGACGACATTACGACTAACTCGACTTGGCCGGATCCTCGAGTTACACGATCGACTGCGTGGTACAATAAGCGGGGGTCAATTTTGTCAGGATTTTTGCGTGCATTCAAAATGAATGGTCCCGCATTTCGATCGATTTGATATTGCAATTAAAAACTCATTTTGTGATCAGAGCATGATGTTTCGCCAAGCAATAAAGCCAGCTACTGAACTGATCGATTCTAAGAATTATATGAGTGCATATTGGTATGTATAGCAATATGCACCCATACAAATAGACATACACACATACAGTCACACACAAGACTTAGTACTTACATCCTACATACATGCATACATATACACATATTTATATGCATGCATATATACAAAGAGACATGCAAACATACATAAATGCAAAAACAAATTTTCGGCATTAACGAATGACAGAACAGTGAACATAGGCTACGTCCAATGCATGCATAGCCTACATGAATGTACAGGGTTTGCCAAAAGTTACCAACTGGATTTATCTGTTAGGCCTATTCCTCTCAAAATTAGCCATTTTCAAACACAATTTTACAGGCACACAGGCAATTGATATTTACTTATAAATGTCGAATTGTAGGCCTACCAAAATATTTCAAACAAAACAAAAAGTTATACTACTCTTACTGAGGTCATCCACTATCCTTTGATGGCTCAATATTTTTGAATTTCTTGCTAATAAGTTATTTCTGCCAGTATTAAAAATATAAAAGAATTGAAGGCTGAAAGGTATTTTAATTACCTACAGTGAAAAACTTATCAACATATTTTACACGCAAAGAAAGTTTAAGCCCTTTTAGTTAGTCCATCTACTAATATCAAAGATAGTAGAGTTGACTCTGTTTTATTCTGATGATTGAAAAAGTGTAACGTAAATACAGCCCAGTGGTGTGTATCAGAGTTAACACGCCGATGCAGAGTTATGAGTGAAAACTTACTCAAGTCCCTTCGTTGTGGCTTGGATCTGAGTGTTCACGTAGCCTACATGTATAGCGATACTCCGATCGCTAGATTTCATCGATACCACCACGCTCCATACATCTGCATGTACATACATTATGTAAGCTTACAGTTGTATACGTGATACGTGATATTGCAATTAAGAATTATTCATCTTGTGATCATGCACGATGTTACGCCAGTAGGCCCAATATAATATATATATATATATATATATATATATATATAAATTACTCAATGTAGGCTTATATATATTGGCAGTGCAGGGATTTGCCTGTGGTGGATGGCTCCATCTGAAATCGTCTTCGTATCTGTGTATACTCGTACTTCCTCGGAGTCTTGGAGCCTCTGAGTAGGTGTCTTGAAGGGGCGCTTAAAGATTTCTAAATTAATGAACGAATTCATACTTACACGCATTCACACATTAACCCCTGCATATTACCTGGAATTTTAGTTCAATCATCTCTTTGCTTGCCCTATTTAGTAAGTTCACGTGTTACTGATAGGGGTGCCCCGACTAGCGGGATGAATGTCCCTTAGGAGCATTCCCTGTTGTAATCGTTCTATGATCTACATGTACATGCTTGTAAATATGCACACCATTATAATTATTGTCAAGTTTATGCAAAATGTTGCTTGTGCTGATGCTGATGATTACAATAAAGTAAATTGAATTGAAATTGAATTGAATGCGTTCTAATTTTTCTCGTCCGCCATTAACTGTTCCCCTCAATTTTCAATTTGAATTTGGCAGTCATTTGATCTGACTGACAAGTAGTGCACGTGTAAGGGATACCACTGTAAAACGAATAGATGATCTGGGTGGCATTAGGTTTAAGCAAAAGAACTCTGACAAAAATTCTCATGTTACAACTAATGACACAGATAGTATAGGGTTAAAGACGAGTATTATGGTAAGCTCAATCTAAATAGTTTACACACATTATGCCACAGAATGAATCAGAATAAATAGATTATATTAACTGGACCAGTTAGCTACATCGGTAAGTGTGCGGGCCACGAAAGTCTGTTTTTTGAACCCCGTGGTTCAAGCCCCAATGCTGGTGAACATTCAGAGATTTAAATCTCGGGCTAGCAGGAATGGGACGACGGGGCGCAGTGGATATTCGGTGCCTTGTGACCTAAGGGTCGCAGGTTCGAACCCCACTTGAGCCGCTAAGTAGTGACCTTGAGCAAGTTGCTTACCCATAATTGTCTGTGAGGAATAAAACAGGAAACCTCCTCACTCATCTCATTCTCCAGGAGGCGCAAGCCACAGAATCTGCCTTTGGGCAGAGCACTCATCATCATCATGATTATGGGCCCATCCATAAATGACGTTATGCACTTAGGGAGAGGGGAGTTCAAGAATTTGTGGCGATGTGTGACATGAGGGAGAGAGGGGGGGGTCAGAGATGTGTGACGTCACGCTTGATTTTTAAGTAAACTATCATTGTTAATTTTTGAATTATTAAAATATATACATGTATATAGTCATCGTCATTATTGACTTTTGGACTAGTTACATTATTTATAAACAATCGCCACTTTCAGATTTGATTCATATCAATAGACCATGGACCTCGGGTATAGAAGGGCAAGCCCTTCTATACCATCAATAGGCCTATAAATTTTCAGTTTTACACTTCTGCTCCAACTCCTTTCGGACGTTTATATAACGATTGACAGGGCACAAATAACTCTCCTGACCATATTTATAGATTTCTTACGTGCTGCATTCGACAATGCCGATCATAAAAGTTTACTAGACTGCATGTCTCATTTCGACTGAATAATGCATTTCTTGAACTTATAGATTCTATTCTGCATGATCGCACCTTTTGTGTGATCTACAGTTCCGTGCATGGGTCCATGCCAAATATGATTTGCCTCAGGCTCAGTCCCATCCTGTATAAAGTCTACTAATCTACCATGGACTGTGATGGACGCCTGTTATAAGGGAGAAGCGGGGTCCATGTAATCTGCATTTCTGATCTAGCCTCTTTCTTGCATTGCATCCTAGGTCAGCTATATGCAGACGCATTAAAGCATACATGCACTGCCCCTCATTAAGCGCTGTCACAGCTGTTAAAGCTATGGGTGATACTTCGGCTGCCTTTGAAAGCGTGAATGTCGTCAAATCGACTGCGCTTAAACCCAGCCGACTCAGCTTATAGGCCTATGAATCTGAATTTCCCAATTACACCTTCTCAACAGTTACTGTAGTTCGTGAACTGGGGATCAATTTTACTTCACATATTCATTGTCTTACTCGGAGCTGGTCAGTGCTAGATTATGCACTTATTGCAATGACAGTAAATGTTATTTGAAACATGTTTTATTATCAAAATGGAAGTTCGGGTGGGTTTTCTTTTGGAGGGGGGGATTCAGAGGTCTGTGACTTGATTTTTGAGGGGGTGTTAGGCAGTCTGTGACGACCTGTGGCGAAAGAGTGATGGGGTTGAAAATCGGCCTAAATTGTGTGACGTCATTTATGGACGTCCCCTATCATAAGCTACAGATTAGAAATAATTCAGTTTAATTTTGACATATTTGGATAGATCATATTAAATCACTATCTATACATTCAAACTAACAGACTACAGTATGATCACAAGTATTGTAGTAATGAATGATCACAGGTTATTACAGAATTCGAATTTAATTTGAAGCCATGCAAGATGTCTATTCATTCTACATCTGCATTTATAACACCACTTGGTAAATGAAGGCTGAGTCGATCTGAAAGGGTGTTACATAGAGCGAACTGGGATTATACGCTCTTTGCACCATTGTGTTATCCATATACTTAGAGCCGCAGATCAATCAGCCACATACATAAAAATAGGAGATTAGACTAAAATAATCTGCCCCTTAAATTGAACCCTTTCTCTTTCTTCAAGAACTGCCCCAAAGTCACTGTTCCTCATTGGCTTTCACGAATTCTGATACAGACCATCTCTTCACCTGGCAACTGACTGACTAACTGGGCCTACTCTAGGAATTTCTGTGCAACATCACATGAATCAAATTTCCTTTGATAATAATAGTAACGCTAATATTAATCAACTAACTCACAATCACAGCAAATATAAATCAAAACTGAAAACTGGTTATATTTTAAAAGTAAAAAGGCACACTACAAAGGGTCCACAATCAATAGAAGTATTAAAAGCTGTTTGAGAATATGGTCTGTTCACACTATAAAGGAATAAGCAACATTGTTCATTCAAATAAGAGAACTCATGTTTACTGCTTAACAATGAACAAACTCTGAGCAACACAGGAAGGAACATGGGTTCATTATTAATAAGCTGCTCCAAGCATACTTAGGCATATGAGTGGTGGCAAGACGGACAGAGAAATCATATAATTATTGTGCATAAAGAGCTAGATTCTGTAAGCCAACAAACATTTCCTGTTTTGTGTATAAGTGTAACTTGATATTGTGAAACTTGCGGGTCCAGAACTGCTGTGACATCCAAATTATGAGAGTCACAGCGGAACTGATAATTTGTTGACTTAGAACTGACAAACTAAAAGTATCCAAATTTGACTTAGGGCTGTTGATGTAATTGTGATGAAATTTTGCTTAACAATGCTAAATCGCAAATCAACATTCTCAGCATAGTACTGTCCCCAATAGCTGTATCACAGGCTAGGCCCAGTCAAGTTTTGGTAGGGGAAACGGGGCAGATATTATCGAATTTATCTCCAATCTAATCTAATGACTTCAATCACAAAACAAGCACCAATGAATGGTCAGTGGAAAATAGCAAATATCATTCACCGGAAAGGTTCAGTTGAAATTCAACAGGTCAGAGAAGCCATTTAGGTAACCAACTACAGAGATCATATAAACTGGTAAACTAAAAAAGGTCACAAAACACATGCAGACTAAATAACAAACAGAAAAGGAAAGAAATATGACCTTGTTTCCCTTCTGTTCTGGAAAGTTCTAAAATTTGTCCCGTCCACACAGAATCCTAATCTCACTAAGTCCTACTGAATGTTTGGCAGCATAGATCTAATCATTATTAATAGTGTAATTAAACGTTTATATGTTGAATCTAATAAACACGTGCTCTTAACCTAATTTCAAAATGAAATTATCAGTCACAAGGTCTACAGTAATTAGAGCTGATGTGTTGATTATCCCTTTTAGAATAATAGGCATAGGCCTGTCTGCAAACTCAGGTCTTAGTGTAGCATGGTGCCAAATTGTCATTGTTCTGATTACCATAGCGCCAGATTGTCATGGTGTAATATAGCAATGGCATCAGATTGCTGTGGTACCAAACTGATGATCATAGCAACATAAATGGACAGTGCCTTTAATGATCTGGCATTGATCCACAAGTTGAACCTTTTGAACCTATTTAACAGAAATTATAGCCTTCACCACAATCACCAGTCATTCTACCACACAAAGCAAAACTAGCTAGATCACTGACTGAATACAAGATTTTACTTCTAAAGACATAATACAAAAAGGATCTAAATACTCACAAGTCTCACATGGCATGCCAATATAACTGGGATAGATATAATGTAATATATATTGGCAAAACGTTAATATCCTGAAATAATGCTAAGGGCCATCCTGTAACTTTCTTTAATACCTAATTACAATACAGAGGTACAGAGGAGAGGAGTATTGGTTTCAAATAACTAGGAAGCCTTCATTTGCATGATTCCATACACAGTGCCCTTAGGTCTTCAAAGCTCTCATGTGTTCTCAAACGAAAATGTCTGAAAGGAGCAAGCACTGCTATGTGTGCTCAAAGTCTTGCACAAAGACAGCACTTGGTCAAAATTTAGACAATCAAATTAAAGTATGATGTGCATTACTAAACTGAGCTCCATGACCAACAAAAGACAAAATCTATCACTCTACAGATCCAGTAAAGAGTTACGTCTACAGGGTGTTTCATAAAAAAGGTAATGCCCCTTCGATTTTTTAGAATATTTTGGTCAAAAGCAGGAATTTTTAAATAAAATTTAAAAAATGAAAAGCAATTCATATTTACGGATAATTGCTAAATTTCACCAAGATATTTCAAACAAAACAAAAGTTATTCAACTTTTAGAGACGTCACCCACTGATTTTTGATGGTTCAAAAACGTTTAACAGGTTTTTTCTAATATTTCCGCCAAACATGAAAATCTTTTAATGAAATTTTACAGGCGGCTTAAATGTAATTAATATTTACATATAACCACCAAATTTTATCAAAATATTTCAAACGCAACAAATGTTACAGCCCTTTTAGCAAGAACACCTCCAGTACTATTCAGATGAATCAAACAAGTGTAGCACAACAAACGTTAAAAATAAAGTGCTGTAACTTTTGTTGGTTTGAAATATTTTGATAATATATGGTCGTTATACAAACATATGAATTTTATTTTAAAATGTTTACATTTGTCGGAAATATCAAATGTTTACATTTAGTGGAAATATTAGCAAAAACCTGTTTTTGAACCATCAAAAAACAGTGGGTGACGTCACTAATAGTTGAATAACTTCTGTTATGTTTGAAAAATGTTGGTGAAATTTGGCAGTTATACATAAATATGAATTGCCTTTCAGTCTGCAAAATTTTATTGAAAACTTCCTACTTTGGACCGAAATATTCATAAAAACGTAGTGGGTTACCTTTTTCTATGAAACACCCTGTATGTCAGCTCTAGTCCTGAATAAACGAATTTTGATTGATTGATTGGGTAAGATATACTGAATAACATGATGAAAATATTCCTTTTTTGGTACTTTGCGAGGGAAAGATAGTTTCTCTCATCTACAGATATTTTCTTTAAATACCAGTTTAAGAACTGTGTTAATTTCGCAGATTTTATTGACATTGTTAAGATTACTACTCTGGCTGCTCTTCTAAGTAAAAATAAGTAAGTATACTTTTATTGAACCAGTTGCTAAGCCGGTTGCTAAGTTCTGCCGAGTTCCCTCATATTACCTTTCGTCCAACAGACCTTGGCAATGAAATAGATCAAGATCTCTCCCTTTTTGCTCCTCAGATCCGTCATCTCTGCCATAGCTGTCATTATCAGATGATCAGCTTCATGTAGCTGTTCGCTCTCTGAAATGCTTGAGAAGTGAGCACACTCTTGTAACCTCAAGTTTAGATTGTTATTCATCTCTCTATGTTGGCCTCCTTGCCAAGGCTGGTTGGGAGTGACTTTGAGTAGTTTTCTTGAAGGGTATAATATAAATTTTGGCATAAACAAAATAAATAAATTGCTTTCATCGATTTTAAGTTTAGCAGTTTACCCTTAACCTAAACCTATCCCCATGCTATGGTCACCTTTAGACTAATTCGGTTGTTAGAGCAACCCCAACTCTGATCTCTGTTGCATGAAATATGACTATTGAGCAAATGACAAATCAATATATCCGTTGTGCACATTTCAGAGGTTCCTGAAAAGAGGTAAATATGCCCAATTGCTCATTTGTGCATGCATAGTTATACAAAATATAAATAAATATATGCACCAGTAGACCAGTACATCCCCATATAGATACACATATGTGATAAAATCTGACGCTTTCAGGCTTAAGTCGGAAAAATAACAAATACATTTTTATTCCACCTTAAAGAGCAGAGGTTCCCTTTAAAACAAGCCCTTGTTTGGTCCAATATCGTGATATTTGACAGAGTTACGAATATCTTAATCTTATAAAACTTCCAAAATAGTAGTTTTGAGAAACACGATGTAAAGATAGGCCACAATATACTCGCGATTAAGCAGTACCAGTCATCTCTAAATGACAGGTAAAAGGTATGATAGGTTTCTTGTATTATCAATATATTTACCGAAGTCACGTGACTCGGTTGAGAGCCAGGCGCTGTAGTGCTGAAACAAAAGTGCTAAGAGTGCCCACAAAAGTAAAGAAAAATACAGCGGATCCGAAGGACACGTTGTTGTTTCGAAGCAGACGAAACAGGTGTGAAACATAATTTGAGACATGTCAAAGATTTGAAAATGGACTATAGGCCTAGAGTCAGATTTTGACACTTTAAGAAGAACCAATATTCGCATATAAAATTTAAAAAAAATATTTCTAGACTGATTTCAGGTGTAAAATTTGGTGGGAAAAGTAGAATCTACCTTGTACTATACGAAAATGCAGAAAAGTCAAAATCGACCTCTGATACCCCTGCTTCACTAAAATTGACTTTATCTCTTAATTAAGAATCCCGATATTAGCCTGATAGTGTCATATTATATGTGAACATAATATTCACTGCAATTTGTATATATAAACTTGTCTCCAAAGGTTTAGGTTACACTTGAAATTGCGATACATGCATGCTCTGACTACATAACCCTCTGCTGTTACCAGCCATTGTTTTCAGAATGTTGTAACATTTGTATGTCTATGACCACTGTGCCATAAATGTCAAACAGGATGCTTACAGATGTTCAGTTCTGTCTGTAAGATATACCACCTCTAAATATGATTCAACAGTGCCTAACTTCTATTCAAATACCTGTCACTAAAATGCCACATAGAACCAAGTGCATTTTCATAATTTCATCAATACAGAAGAAAATTTAATGTAGAGCAACTTTGCAACTCTTCGGGAAACTTGGATGTAGCTGCATGGAATGCCCACAATGATATTAAAAATTGAAATCCTGCACTTGTGTGACATTAGTGTGCCTCCTGTGTAGCATACTGCTTCAGTGTTCAATCTTGTTAAATATTTCATTTAGGCTAAGGGTTCATTTTAAAAAGATAGGGGGGGGGGGAACAGCAGGCCAGTGAAAGTTGATATTTGACATTAAGGTCTATCAACTATCAACTAATTCACTGTTTCTGACTTTTTCACTTTGGCTTGATCTCTACACTATTGACAATTTTGACATGTAATATGAAGAATATATTTACCAGTTCTATAGCCTCCATTACAATCGAGATCACTGTGTAAGACCTTGGGCAAGTCTTTCACTCACAATTGATCAGCTCCATCCATGTCCTGATATATATATATATATATATATATATATATATATATATATATGTGGTCATGCATACACTTCTGAATGCTGGAGGGACAATAACAAATAAGTTATAATCAAATTATTAGAATTCAAAAGAACGCTGCATGGGCACTCAAAGAAAGCATCCCCCTAATCGTGGATTGGATTGCATTCATTTCAAAGAATGCTTCATAACAACAATCCATTAGTCCAAGTTGACAAGGTCAATCAAGTCGATCGAAGAATTGTCAAGTCGATCGAGAGTAGACCAGTGACGAAGTTGATTGAGTCAATCGTATCGTGGCATGTCGACTCGATTGACTATGGGGTGTACTATATGCCCATCGCTCACCCAACATTATTTGCCTCAATTAAGTTTAAAACTGAAGTGTCACGCTGGCAAGAAATCTTAAACTTGAGGTTTACTTGGAGGCCTTCCAGAATCTCTCATCGAAAAACAACTTTTCTCAGAGTGTAAGGGTTAAGAGATAGACCTATATCAAACTCGTGAGGGTGCACTGTCCAGTAAGCAGGAAAGTGTGCAGAAAAATAAAAATTTTAAGTGCTCATGTGCACCCAAACTCAAATGACGAATGCACAAAATGAAAAAATATCATGTATCAAATAGCCAAACTTTAGCACTCGTAAATAAGCTGGTGACCTGCACTGCCTATGGCCTTCAAGGAAATATTTGAAGTTTACAATTGAAGACTTGCAGATATGAAAGCTACAACAGATTTTTTTTACAAAACTACATGATTCAACAGTCAACACACAACATTTTCATGAATTGCTTGGATTTTCTCAAATTCAAAATTTTTAAGGGAATTTTTATTCTTAAAACCCGATAGCCACTCTCCTGCATCAAACGGAATTGTAGCAGGGGCGTATTTAGGGGGGGGGTTTACGGGTTCAAGCCCTCCCCGAAATGATTTTTGTCCATGTATTTTTGAAATTTTGTGTAGGTTAAACCCCCCCTCGAAATGTTGATTACAATTGTTTAGGAATGGAGAAAAATCCGAGAAATAGACCCGAAATCTGTGAAATTGTGGTCAATGACTAAAAAAAAGGTCATCAGCTTTTTCTACCCTCGACTTCTGCATGTCTATGATTAATGCTCTCTGCATGGTCTTCAGCCAATCAGACATTGTTATTCACTTAGCATCTGTATAATCTGGGACTACTATTATTACATAGCGTACATAATAATAGTCCCGTGTATAATCTGTGCAGAGGAGTATTGGTTTCAAATAACTAGGAAGCCTTCATTTGCATGATTCCATACACAATAATTGTGCCTATTGTTGACACAGCATTAATTAGTGAATGAATTGGTGACCTGCTCTAAACACCCAAGTATACGAGCTTAGGCCTATAGCCTTATAGGACCAAAATTAATGTTGCAACTTAAACTTAATAGGACCTATGCTGTAGGCCAATACAGGAACAGAAAATATAGAATAGAAAAGAATAGAACAGAATATAATAGAATAGAAGACAATTTTTCTGCAGTTGAGATCGTAATCGAAATTTTTCTATTTTTAAAGCGTCCAAAAACAGTCGCATAAAATTTCAAGATCATCAAGATGTACGAATTAGTACGATTACGATGACTTACAGCAGCTACTCAACACTGAGAATATCCAACAAATTAATTTTTTAGTTTCTATCTCGTGCGCCAAAATTTATTTCTAGAATCGCAACATTAATAATAGTTATAGATTACGTCGAAGATCAACGCAGACGACGATCGTTCCATAGATCCGTTCTATCGTCCATCACTCAAAGCGCGTACGTTAAGCCTATCCTCTTCTTGATTTCATCCGTTTTTGTGAATCTACGGGCTTCAGAAGAGCCTCGTTTACAGCCTACCGAGAACATCATAAGTATTGGTGTAGGCCTATTATTGAAATAACCAATATAAGCTTAAGCCTAAACAGCGTGATAAGTCGCATCTGTTTGTAAAGAATAAAATGTTTTAAAAACAGTCATTCAAACTCAAGAGCATAAAATCATTAAATAAACAGAAGTTGGAGAGCTCCAATAGCCTAATCATAATTAATAGGCTAGTAGGCTAGTGCATAATCTTAATTATTATAGTCAGAATATATTAATGAGATAATGATAATAATTATAATTATAATAATTTAAAAAAATTATCGTGTTTTAGCATTTTTAATAACACGTGC
>JAQFXW010003483.1:0-11868 GCA_034693945.1 Dendrobaena attemsi
CTTCAATAAGGTACGTTAAAATACGTACGTACCTTTCAAAAAATAAAATACGTACCATACGTACCCTCGAGCTATGGTAGCAGGGTATTATAATAGTTAAAAATTTAGTACAAGTTGATGTTATACTCGTCAGACGCAGATTGCCACCCCAAAGCAGACTTATTTTATTAAACATAATTAGTTTCATTTGTTCTAATTAGAGTATATATTGATTAGAGACTATTTAAATGGTTAATTAGTTTTTAAGAATAATAATTATGTCAAGAGTATATGTCTATAAAAGCTGGATAGCTCAGCGGTTAGCATGCTGGACGGTCAAACAAACTCATAAGGGCAATAGAATTATAGAAGAGAAGAAGAGCAGTCCCGTAAGCTAGCCTAGAGGCAGCCATGGGTATGAAGCTTTAGCGACCTCGTATTCTTGCATGCGAAGGCAGGTGGCTAGTCCTCTCCCTCACTGTCTCATCTTCCCACTGACAGTGTGAGGTCAGTGTACTCATCATAGCTGAGTTGGCTAGGGGTGCAGATGGAGCAGAAACCTCGAACCAAATTTCTGCTCTGGCTGGGATTTAACCCCGGACCTCTTGGTTGACAGTCCAGCATGCTAACCGCTGAGCTATCCAGCCCCCCATAAGGGCAATAATTGAATTAATATTGATAAACCGAATAACAATTTTTAATTGATATTGGTATTATAATAGAGGTACTTAGGGTCTTGGTTCAAATGTCTGCTAGGACAGAGTTGTTTTTGGGATTCTGGTTCCCCCACTTTGACCAACTCCACAACTAGCTGTAGCCTATACGGTCAGTGGGACTATGAGACAGCTTTATACCCATGGCTGGCTGCCTTCCCAACTAGCTTAAGGGACTTCTCATTTTTTGTATTATTATTGTGTGGTTTAGGATTGATACCTAGAAATAGAAAATGTGGATGTGCTTACAAGTCATTTTTGTTTAGAGTAAAATCGTAATAGAACTGACACTTTCTGTACAGGCTTAGTGCTTTTCTCCAAATATGTCTGTTTACCCATAATTCAATTTTTAATGAACATTATTTCAATTTTATTATTATCTAGTTACTATTGTTGGGTCTAGTTTAATTAGCACATGTTCGTAATTCCTCAGGCTTAACTCAAACTACAGTAAAACCAGTTGCAACCGGAAATGGTTTTTATTCTAGTGTTACCATATTCTATGTGGCTAACAAAGTTGCTGAAAATTAAGTCAATTTAAGGTTAGAGTATAATTTCGTGTGTTATTGAGTAACACACATCAACAGTGTGTACTATAGCTTTGAATACATTTATGTATTTGTAATCATATTATTATCACTATTGTCAGGCTTAACTGAATTTGAGGCAGCTTCATACCATTACCCAATACCCATTGCATACCATTACCCATGGCAGGTTACCTTTCCAACTAGTATTATAGCATTATTATGATAATTATTATTAAGACTATTATTAGTTCTTTTGCCCCCAAAGGTAAAAGGGATCCCTCAGGGCTTACCATCTGTCAATGTATTTGTCTGGGAATGACCTTATACTCATCATTATCCTGGCTATTATTATTGATTGCTATCATGATTATTATTATTTATCATCACCATTGTCACGGTTAACGTTTTAGCATCTCTGCAGAAGAAAAAGACTCGAATACATCGAGTGCAGCAAGTGAATCTACATTATGACAAATGACAATAAGCACTGCAGCATCGTTGCTTGGCCGTAGTGGGCTTGTGGCACTGGTCGTGTCATTTTCTGTGATTCAAACTGTGAACCGTCGTTGTGTAGGGAATCATCATCTGTTCGTTTGGCCACTGCACTGTTGTCGGCGCCCTGTTAGGAATCCTCTGTTTCATGAACTGGTGGCGGCGAATATAGTCTTATCAGGAAATGGCGCCGTCTGTCGGTCGGTCGATGGTCAGATCTTGCTTCCCTTCTGTCATTTACTGGACATGTGGCATTTGATGAGACAAACTGTTGCCATGGCATCTTGACGTGGCCATGTCGTCACCGCGCATACGGACCGACGGGCGGGCGGCGTTTCACCGGCGAGCCGACGCCAGGCCGCGCTCTGCAGACGGACCATAAGGCGGCCAATAACGAATAACGGGCATCGTTTGCTGTGGACGAGCACCGCCACTGCCGCCGGGCCTCATGTCGGGCCGGCAGCAACTGGCGACAAGCCTGTTGCATGACCCTGTGTCGACGCCGTCGCCAAAGCCGCCTTCGTTGTCGTGGTCTTCTTCTTGCTGGCGGCCTTTGTTCCCGAACTTTATTTCGCATTATCGATCATCCCTCATCGCATCGGCGGCTGCCCATTGATTTTCATTAAACACCCGTATTTGTAATGGGGCGGCTGCCGGCCAGTCGGGGATTAGCCCGAAACTCATCAGATCTGATAATGAAAAAGCAGGGTCCATGCTCTGTATGACACGTAACTGTATGATGGATGAATGGATATAAGTGGATGTAATGTAATTTAAGGAGTCCTTAGCTTCACAGTCGACTCGACATCTAATCAGAAAGATCCAACCTGTATGAATTCGGAGGTTGAAATGAAATGTCAGTAGGGATCACTCAGATTTCTAGAACATTATTTGTTATGTTTGTGAATGATTGACATTTATTGTCCATGATAAGTTATTTGTTTGATTTCGTACGTAAAAATCAAAGGTAAAATAGTGTCGAATAGTAGACAATCATGTTGTTTTCTCTGCTTATCAATCTGGTCAGTTGATTTATGGTTGGCTTCTTGGATAGTTGGGTAATAAAACAACTCAATTGGTTTGTTTGATTTATTCATTCATTCATTCTGAACATTTATATAGCGCCCCTTCAAGAACCTACTCAGAGGCGCTTCCAGTCCAGCCACAACGAAAGTATATTGTCGTGATTGAGTAGTGTTAACACGCTAGAGGCGCCACACCCTCTCCACTATTTATTGAACCCTGGGTTTGTTGGTTGCGCAATGGCATTGGGCGATTTGTTTGGTGTTATGTTTAGTCATTCGGTTGGTCATTTGGATCCTTTTTCACTTGGTTCATCTTTTGATTTGTCATTTGGTTGGTCAATTAGATTAGAACTGTGAAAAGTCTGGTTGATCTGCCAATTCTAGCCCGCTGACAATGTTTCAGACTCGTGGGGCCTTGCATAGAAGACTAAAAATTTGAGAATAAATGATCAAATTTGTTATTTCTACTGCATATGAAGCAAAATCAAATTGCTGTACTTGCAACTAGCCTGCCAATGCTAAATCTTTACTGTTATTACAATTAAGATTGTTTAATGTGTTAATATGCTAAAGGTGCACCATTTAAGATTAAGTTTTGATCAAGTGCTCTCCCAGACTCTTAAGACAAAATGGAGGCATACCCCCACTGCTCCAAGGCAGCATTTTCAACTCAGCCTAGTGCAGGGCTCAGATCCTTGGGTTCCTAGACCTGCCACTTGCTGAAAAATATAGCTACTGAGGGGGGTACTAGCCAGACATTAGAAAAGCTTTGATGGTCCTGATTTATTGATTGGTTTTAAAATTGGTTGTTTTTGGTTCTAGTAGATAACTTATATATGTGCTGAATCTATTGTCCAGATGATTGACAATACATGCACTTTGTTGTTCTATTGAGCTTTTATGTGTCCTGCTGTTGTTTGGTGATTGAGTGAATATTGTTGCATCCCCGCAGTCACAAGGCATCTGATGTCCACAACCTTTAAAGACTTCATTGGTCTCAGTATGATCTTACAGCGATCCGGTCTGGAACAACTCCCTTGAGGTCATGATCTGTTCGACTATCTTGGCCCATTGGCAGCCTCGTAGTGAATGGATTTGTCAAATTAATGTTGGTTTTTGTTCATCTCCGCGGGAGTTTTGATCACCGCATGGTAGGAATTAACGACGTTTCTCTGAACTGATCTGCTTCTGAATGACCTTATCCTGACCGTCGATGGACCAGAGCAGCTATTGTATTCAAGACATAGAGACCGCGGATGGCTGTTTCGTCTCCGAAAATCTTATACGTATGTTCGGCTGTGGTGGTGCATTTGAAAGCGATATTCCATGCAGGGGTAATCGAAATTGTCTGCCAGTGTCACCCTGGAGAGAGGTTTCTTTGCCGGAGCGATGTTTCCGTTGTGGTTTTATTGCCCGTTTGGTTGGAATTGGTAGCAAATGAACCATCTGTGGTTTGGGACAGGGAGGAGACCCTTTCATCAGCTGCCGCACTTTGATCGTTCGCTTCCTTCTTCTTCTTCATCTGTCTTAGTAGCAGATTTCAAAGTGACGGATGTTTGGACCCTTTCAGAATTTCTAAGCATCTACCCACGTGTTAGGCTGCCTGCCTCTCTATCTGGTGATGGCTACGTGAAAATCAACGTAAGGTCGTCGACTCGTCGTCTGGATTAGTTTTTCCTGTGTGTTGTTGTTTATTTATGGCTGGTTTTTTATCTGTGTCTTTATATGCTGTGTTGCTGTTAGCAAACTTAGTGCCAGCGCCTTATTAAAGTGGAACAGAAGAAAGTGTTTACTAACTCTGTTTTTAAGATAACATCTACAAGATTAATATGTTTAGTTTGATGATTTTGAGATTCAGAGAATGATTTTCAGTTGTTACAGTCATAAAACTAATCATCAGTTGTTACTATCTGACTATCATGAAACTGATTACATGAGCACTAATCATTTTCATATTTAAATTTTGGATGTGGCTTGCATAAACTCTGTAATACATCTAATATGATATGGTTTTTGTAAACATAGTTTAAAATTATTTCTGGTTTCAACATATGTCATTTGTGGTAAATTGTGTATTTAGAATGTTTTAGTTGTTACACATACATAATATATATACATACATAATAATATATATTATTATATTATATATAACAAATTGTATATATATTATTAATATATAATTATATGTTCAATTCTTATGCATGTATGCACATTTGTTGAATGTGCAACTGTGTATCTAATCTCTTTTTAGGGACAAACTTAACTGACTTGAGCCATATCTACATATCAATGATATATATAATTATCCTGCACGGTTTCTATTCCTTTGAAATGTTACTCAATGTATATATACCGGTAGTGTCATTATTATGCTTCTAGGTTGCAATAAAGTAAGTTTGATTTGATTTTCATATATACTGATACTGTGATTTGATTTTCATATATACTGATACTGCATCCACCATGGTATCTCTTGGCAAATTGCAAACTGGGTCGATTCATTATTGCAATGCTAAGGCCTGGTGGCAAATAGGGATGGTCTCTCTTATATAGGAATTGTCTCCAGAAAGCTGTACATATCTTGACATGTATAGGTGTTCAGTGCATCAGTCTCCCATTAAACACATATCAACTTTCTGCCAGTCTATCACGTTCAGATGGAATCGACTTACCCATTGCTTTACATTCACTCTCTACCGCTTTGGCATTTGGCATGTACTAGCTTTATTAAAAGTATGGTCTTAAGAGTTATGTGTGGAAATGCCAGACATTAGTCTAGTCACAAAACGCTCATAGGCATTAGACACTTTCAGGTGATAGATGATAGATCATAACCAAAAATTGTGGTCTGTTGAAGCGATTAGACAAATGGAATCTTATATGCCTATTGCTTTAACAATCGCTCTACTGCTTGCCATTTGGCATGTAGAATTATTTCCAATATTAAGCATATTCTTAAAAGACGGTTTCAGCTGGTAAATGAGCCATAAATAAACATTGGTTGGGTCTGTCTAAGTGATTGAACAAGGTGCCTTGTAGATGACTCTAGCGAATATATCTTTCTAAATAGACATTGTTCAGTCTTCCAGTGATTGTAGCTAGCTAGTATTTGTTGTCGTCAGATATTATTTTCAGAGGCCACTTAAATTTACTCATATGTTATTATGTATCAATAATAGTATAACCTTAGATTGCTTGCATTGTTAACCGCCAGTCAGTGTATCACTTTTGCTAGAAACTTATCACATATTCACTTGTATAAAGATAGAACATTTTAGTTTTGAAATAGCATTAACAACGTACAAAGGAAATAGCACTGTATAAATGTGATTGAAATGCATTTCTGGCTTGCCTCTGAAGTTTTTTCCCCCGGTTCTTCATTAATTAGAATTACTGTTCAAAGTTGACATACAAATTTGCTGTACTCAATGAAAACTCAATCTTCACTTCGTTTTGAAGGTTTTTGTTAATAAAGCTCAAAATTAGGACTGTTCAGCAGCTAAAATGCAGACTTTTTGACTGTTGATTGAGACAAGAGCGGTGATGTCATAAGTTTCTGTGTAGAACTTGTTGCCTGAAGATGCTATTAAGAAATTCTGTTTAAAGTTTGTCGCCACATTGTCACTGTTAATCCGACACATGCTGGGGCTGTTGCATAACTCATCATTTTCATGTCTTTAATGTTGTTGACACAACGCTAACAGCACTCTAATATTTCTTTGGGGATGATATTATTAGCTGCTCTGCGCTCAATGTTCCAATGGGGAACATAATAATTCGATATATAAGTAAGATCAATGGCGCATACATCCTTCATGGCTCCATCACCCTCAATTACGACGATGCAGCCATGAAACTCTCAGCAACAGAAAAACAGATCAACCGACGGATGCGTCTATGGCATCTCGGATGGAACTCCGCCATATATTCGAACCCTTGGGGCCCTGCGTATGGCTGTTTACTAATATAATGCTTCACCTTAAAACCTCGGGGCGGCTGTGGCGTATTGATCGACGGGTCCTAAGATATTGGCCTTTGAAGCGTATGTGTTTCCTCTGAACTGCGAGTGATAGGGTGCTCGGCGCTGCTCAAGAGGCCGCGGAGGCAGCGTCTGCAGCAGCAACCGTGGTAACGGGCAGCGTCAGCAACAGATTGATAGCATCTTAACCACCTGATCAAAACGGACTATTGAACCTACTGGTAGTAATGCTATACGACCCAACTCATGTCTTTCTGCAAAGACTGTAAATCACAGTTATCCTTTCAAATGATTGCCGAGGGGTCTTAAGTCTAATCAAAAAGGCATTACCTCGCGATAGGGAATTGTTCTATAAATTCTGAGCCGTTGTCTGCACACATACTTATAAATGGGTCCATAAATTAGGTCAGGCTGAATTCATGTCTGGTCCCAGTGTGATATGAACTGGACAAGGCCCGACTCTTCTACCTGATATCCTTCAGCAGATTGGAGAATATGTAAGAAAGATGTCTGGTATTATGAACACAGTCTGGAAAACTCTGCATTGACTTAGATCTATATCAGAAAAGCTGTCCAGTCACTGCTGTATGTGTTGTCATTAACTGCTGCGGAATAAAAACCCTGGGCAAGTCAATGCAAACTGTTATCTCGGTGTCGAAGCTTATTGGCGCACATCCGGAACGCTATCAAAAGCCAAAATGAGTTTCCCTTCTGCAAGTCTATCAGTGTTCTGATACGATAAGATCTTGCAGCAGGATTCGTAACTTTTCCTAGTTTTATTCCCTGTTGAAATGTGTTGGCTTGAACCAGGTGCGCGATTTGTAAGGTGTGGCCTCTTGATGTTTCTCTTTGCATTTGGCGAAATCAGGCACATTTGGAACATCTGTATCATGTTAGGTCACCTCTGCCAGCTCTCAGGTAAATTATGAGTTTGGATGTTATCTCGATTTTCGTATACAGGATGGCTCTCTTGCTGACAGAAAAATAGCTCCTCTGGATTCTTTAGGCATCTCTCTGGCGTAAAGCCGCTTTATGGATAACAGCATTTAGTCCGAGCTCTCATCCAACATGTTGGTTGCAGAAAAATACATCCGATAATTTTACCTTGTGTAGCTTTTGTCATAACTCAAGACTTGCTTGTTGCGCATGTCTTAACTGTGCAGTTCTTCTACTGCCTGGATCCACACATGAGTCACCTTTTGCAAAATGGCAATGCTCATTGCTCAACCAGTCAAATGAACAACTTTGAAGTTGTCTAAACATGTGCTTTGTAATTTCAAGACCTTTGGTTGCATTATGTTTCTGAAATGATGAAATCCCATCCCAGAGCATCAATTACTTAGTCTTCACTGGGCTTTGGAACTGATGAATAAAATTGATCAGTTGCAGGTGTCTCTGCATCCGTTGAATTTGTATCGTCATTTTAAAGTACTTAGTAATTCTGAGATGGACAATTGGACATGCTTATAAACCTCAAAGTATAGGCATATAGTGAAACAGACAAAACATGATTTTCGTTGAGCATGAGCGGCAATTTTGCAACAGATGATTGTTGTCTAAAATGAATTTGCTGATGCCAATTGCTGCTGAGTGGTTGATGGCCATAATGATAATGAATTTAATTTTGAAATCAATTATTTCAGATATCAGAAGTATAGGCCTACAGAGGAGCTGGTTAAAGAAACCACGACCTCCCTGGTGTTTGAAATTTCTTAAACCTATGCTCCCCTCATCCCTATTCATTATTATTTCTATTATCTTTTCCTCGTTTTTTCCTTCCAAGGGCTAGTCTACATTTAGAGAATATCTAAAATCAGGTAATTTATCCCACTTCAATGTTAATATGACAAGCAACTTGCAATTAAGCTAACCCATCTTTTGTTTCGGTTAGATTTATGTTCCAGCATCTGTTGGTTCATCCATTCATTCTCTTCTATCAAACAAATCATCGAGGACATGTTGGACTGAGAGCTGTATCACCTTGTGTGATTGCTAGTGCACTCTGGTGTGTGTAGCTGATTTCCAGTCCTATAGTCTCATTCTGCATTAACATATTTCCGCTGTGGTCTGTCATTTCCTTCTGGGTCTGTCAGCAC
This sequence comes from Dendrobaena attemsi, assembly GCA_034693945.1. Lineage (NCBI taxonomy): Eukaryota > Metazoa > Annelida > Clitellata > Crassiclitellata > Lumbricidae > Dendrobaena > Dendrobaena attemsi. The sequence goes on from JAQFXW010003483.1 coordinate 8,815, forward strand.
CGCGGACTCAAAGACGTCTGGAATGGCGTCTTGCCTCAAATAAGATGCCACCGGCTGCTGCTACTACCAGTGTGGCTGCTGCAGCTGGTGGTGGTGCTATTGTGAGCCGATTGTTACAGTGACAAGCCATCACGGGCACCGGCTTCATCTATTATTGATGAGGCTGCAATCAGCGGACTATATGATGCTGCTGCTGCCCATTCCTCTCTGAATGACTGTTGTCGATTGCTCTGTGATGCTCACCATGGCAACCAACATGAAGCCATCTTTGCATTTCTGGTCAGTTGGTCCTGAGGTAAAGTACGATGGGTAGAGTAAGGTACTTGTCGTGTGATTTTGTGTTCTCCATCAAATGTTCTTTAGAACTGCAAGTCTAGGGCTCTATATATTCTCTTAAAAACAACTACATAGTACTGTTGCAACAAGTGTCACTGTGCACGAGCTTAAATTGAAATTCAGGTATTCTTGGTAGACCAAAAATCTCTGTTTGTTGTATCGTTGTAGCCATGCTTGCGCTTCACACGAAGTCAATGCAGGACCATATCCGTTTACTAGATTTACAGCAGCATTTATTCAGTTTGCCATAAATGGCTCAGAGGCCTTAGACTGCGATTTATAACTCTCGATGGTATCATGAAACAGAAGGTTTCTTCAGCAGTTACCACAGTACAAATCATTCTCATTAGCAATCCTCTTTGCAGATTGTTCTCTTTCACTTAGGAAATATGATTTTTACCAGTAAGATAGATAGCTTATAATGCAACATGTTAGGTGTTTACATATATTTTATTTTATCAACAATAAATTATATTTAATTTTATCAACAATAAATTTAGTATCCTTTTTTTTAAAGTTATGCATTGTAAAAATAGTATTTCAATGGCACTGAATATGATTCTTTGGTATGGTAAAGGCAGTGCATACAGAAGAATTGCGAAACTTATTTCAAGTGTCAGGAGAGTGCTAATGCAATGCAGAAGAGAAAAGCATTGACGTTTAGGAAACCCCTAGGAGCAGCCGTGAAGTATTGGCTTTTTTACTTTATTTACCTGAAAATATGAATGCGACTGGCTAGCTGGCTTAGTGTATGAGTGTATGATATTCTTACTTACAAGGGGCACAGATGGACCACATTTAATCCCTCAATCGTGAGATTGACAGAGCTTTGTAACTGCCATGCATCTGTATTTACCATGTAAGAAGAAGAATCATTAGCCCGTCCATTGAGCTATTCTGAAAGGCCGATGTGGGCATACGGTACTAGCGACTTCATTTGGTTAGATTATGAGGGTGGGGGGCATTTTCTGCATGGTAGAACTGTTACATTTCAAAAGAACGTAGGTACAATAGTATTGATGCATAATAGAACAAATTTATTACACTCTGTAAAGGCATGCTAAAGTTGTTTGGTAAATATTCAGTTTAGCACGAGAGATGTGGAAAATGATTTATGGAGTGAATTAGGAGTGTATGATCATGAAGCTGCATTAGCATACCTAACACATTTGTAAAGGTCATGTAAGCTATGGATTTATAGTCACCTGCAATTTCGCCAATTTCTCAACGGCTTGAAATTACCGATTGATTTTTGGCACAGACTGTATAAGTTTGCCGCTGATGAATATTCAATATAACTGTAATTGGAATTGATCAGTCATTCATCAGTTGTATGCATTTTGACAAGTTCTTGTGCAGGAATGATCGATACGCAATCCAGTTTTGCTATTACAAAGTTTGGGTCACCGAGTTCAGTGTGTGAAAGTCATTCAGGAGTTGGTGGGGTTTTGGGACCTGTCGTGTGATTTAATAGAAATTCTGATGGATATATGATAATGATGGATTATCGAAGTAGTGACAGTTGTGAAGATAATGATGATGATGTAAGAATGATGGTGATGATGATAATAATAATAAAAAATCATCTTAACCTACATCGCTGGTACTATCTGTTTGTTGTTTTTGTTTGTGAAAACTATAAAAATTGAGAGCTAAGAGGTTTGGTTGTTAAGTCAAGTGTTTTCTCTGTTAATAATACAAGAACTGCAGTGATAATCTCGTGAAACAAAGGTGTATGGCCTACCCGGATAAGTTGGTTTGCTAGCTGTTCTGTTAGGCACCCTTTCAATGGCATGGTTGTCTTATGGCACCACATGAATTGTTGCTATTACCATCATTTTTATTATTATATAATTATCTCAAGAGTTGTATAAATGTATTTAATACATTCATATTTTCAGGAGGAACTTGACCGAGCAGCTTCTGTGCTTGCCGTTCAGTGTGATGAGGCTGACGTCTCAAGGCAACTTCTGCTACAGAAGAGTCGCGAATTCAAGAGAAACTGTTCAGAGGTATACTTCGAGTGACTAGAACGCTGCAGTCTTTCTGTAACTTTATTCTTCATTGCAAGACCCAGCTAAAATATCTTTTCAGGTGTAATGGATTAATGGCTCTTTGCTGAATCCTGAAACTTTACATTCTTTCTCCACACAAAGTTTCCAAGATAAACCAATATTTGTTTTAATTTGATAATGATGATATTAGAAACAAACTTTGTGGCGGTTTTTAATTATTTTGAGGAAAAGAAACTGCTATGTTTGTTAAATATGTCCTAACAAGGGAATTGCAACGTCATACAACAGAATTTGCAAGTGAAACAGGCATGTCTTATAGGAAAATGTCAGTTCTTCTTCTGTCCCAGGGCCATGTTGGAGCATTTGCTTTGATTAAGGTTTAAAATGATGTCATTAAAATGCCAATTTAGTTTTACTTGTCTAAATGTTGACTTTAGAAGATTCTGACTGATTTGCTCGAGTCAATGTCTTAATTGTTGTGTACTGTTCCCTGTACATAATCACTGTCCAAATAAAAAAAATTGGTGAATGTAAAACTTAGTACACAGATCATTCATTAAAGTGGTGTTAGAAAAGTTTACAAATGCAATTACAACTCTATTGCATTCAAGCAATGCTACTGCTACAAAATATCATGCAGAGATCAAGCAGTCCAGCCTCTGTTAGATCAGTATTAAGGTAGGTATTGTAATTGTTGGAAATA
>JAQFXW010003484.1:0-11865 GCA_034693945.1 Dendrobaena attemsi
AAACCAGGTCAGGTCATTGGAACATAGGGTAAGGTCATGAAACCAGGTCAGGTCATTGGAACATAGGGTAAGGTCATGAAACCAGGTCAGGTCATTGGAACATAGGGTAAGGTCATATATCCAGGTCAGGTCATTGGAACATAGGGAAAGGTCATAGAAACCAGGTCACGTCATTATCGACTTTATTCAGCTGATAGGCGATTCGTGCGACAATCACTGAACATTTGTTTCTTTCCGTCGTATTCTGCTAAATAGCGAAACTGACTGCGTTGGTCGCTCAGAAGACGGAGAAGGGAGGAAGTGGAGCAGAGGATGGTCAGAGGTTCTTCCGGATTCCGTTTCTGAAGCCGGGAGATGAGAATAGAGACGATGAGTTCAAGAAGAAAGGATGGTGGTACGCTCACTTCGATGGAAAGTGGATCGCTCGACAGATGGAGTTGTATGCGGAGAAGAAACCGACCCTCCTCCTTGCAGGTCAGCAAAAGACCATCCTACTTAGCTTCAATTACAGCCAATGAGGGACCTTCAGAGGGCTTTTCAGCTGGTCTTTCTGCAGAAGAGGGGCCTTCTGCAGAGGGTAATTCTGCAGAGGGACCTTCCGTAGAAGGTAATTCTGCAGAGGGTAATTCTGCAGAGGGGCCTTCTGTAGAGTAGAGGGTAATTCTGCACAAGGTTTTTCTGCAGAGGGTAATTCTGCAGAGGGGCCTTCTGTAGAGTAGTGGGAAATTCTGCAAAAGGTTTTTCTGCAGAGGGTAATTCTGCAGAGGGACCTTCCGTAGAAGGTAATTCCGCAGAGGGTAATTCTGCAGAGGGTCCTTCTGCAGAGGGTCCCTCAGTTAATAATTACATAAGATGACAACAATAAAATAATAATAATGATGACGAAAGACGTGATTCTAATTACTGAGAGCACAATCATTTATATAGCGCCGTGGTTGAAGGACACGTTGCCACTATTGCACTGCATCCATGGATCATTGAGAGGAGAATGTCTGTCTGTTTGTTTGTCTCAGTTATATCTCGTTCTCTGTCTGCGTATCTGTCTAAGCGGAGAAAATCCCAAATGTGCTGCAGGCTATCCAGTCTTATTCCTCTTCAGACACTGAAAATAATTATTGTAGTTGGACATTGCCTGCAGTTTATTTATCTATTCATACATCTCTAAACCGCCCCTTCAAGTCTCCTACTACTCAGAGGCGGTCCCGACTACAGCCGGGAGGTGTGTCCGAGTTTACTTGCCAAAGCGCCACGAACAATTGTGAGTGAAGAACTTGCTCAAGGTCCTTACGCGGCGGGTGGGATTCGAACCCGCAACCCTTCGGTTGAAGGCGGCGATTTTCACCAGCACACTACCACGTCCCACGTTGCCTACAGTTGTTGTATATTTTGTCCTCCTCCTACCCATCTGCTATTAATATTGTAGGAGTGGACGATATGCAGATGTGTGAGTTGAGTCTTGAGGAGACGGGTCTGACGCGGAAGCGAGGAGCGGAGATACTGGAGAAGGAGTTCGAAGAGGAGTGGGCAAAGAACGGAGGAGCGAAATACCTTCAGAACAACATCAAGCAGATCTCGTCCAAATTCCTCCGAATGAAACTCGGAGTCGCCAAGTAACGAACAATAACTGAAAAACATCGAAGAATTATTATTGTACGAAGGATGAGGAAACGCTGCTCTGTTTCACTCTCGTCTCTGTTGTTGTTTAAGGATTTGGTCTTCAGAAGTGGAAGAAATTCATCTCGCTCAATTGGGTAGTAGTTGGACTTAGCTTGGCACAGCCACTTAGATTTACGTTAGCCTGCGATTATTTGTAATATTTGTTCCCAAAGTACTGTCTTATTAACTGCTATGTACACGAATAGTCTACACTTAAGCCATCATTTCACTCAGAAGTAGATGCACACATCTAAACGTAGCGATGTGAACGAAGGCGTCGAAACTGTGTTGTTTAATGATGTTGATACCGATAGCAAAGATCTTTTAGTTATAGCTACAACAGGTCAGGTGAGATTGTGAGTATGCTGTAATGTTGAGCAACCTGTGTTGTGTTAAATTCCCGATGATCTTCGTTAGAAATTAGTTGCATCCAAGTTCTAACAATTATTTTAGAATAGCTGCTGAACGTTTAACACTTTTGTTTAAATCTGTGTTTTATTCCGAATCGTTGTTGTATTCACTGAGGATTTGCAACTTTTAATTGTTGATTGTAAAATGTATTAAAGGTTGCAACGAATTCTGCTGCAGTGAATAGGAACTAACAACAACAACATTCAATTATGCATCAACTGTCGATGAGAGCGACCTCTGTCCATTGCCAATTATATCAGATGTCGAGTAGCTATGCTGAGAAAATACTGCAGAGATTGGCTCTATCTGTCTGTCTGTCTATTTCTCTGTCTGTCTCTCTCTCTTCTATGTCTCTCTGTCTCTCTGTGTTTGTCTTTCTCTGTCTCTATTTCTCTGACGCTGTACCCCTCCGCATCCCTCTCAACTCTTCATCCTCCTCTGCCGCAGCAGCCGAAGTCTATCGATGCACTCGATCCCCACCGTTGCATGGAAGAAGAGGATGACTGGGAACGACTTCAGCAGCGAGATAGAGACAGACAGACACACGCAGACAGAGAGAAGAGAGGAGAGGGAGGTAGACATAGGGAGGAGGATTGAGAGACGTATACAGGGCAGGTCTGATACCCAAAACAACAAGGACAACCTTTACAGACATTTATTGAGCATTTAACCCAGTTTTTTCTACTGAACTAGCTACAGTCAATGTTTCAATATAGAAAGTTTTCAACTGTTGAAACTCAGTTTAGAGTCTTTAGACATTCATCGGCAAGAACTGTAAGCGGAGACACCACAGACCTCCTTCCATCACCCATAGGATAGTGGTGACTAACTTTAGCCTATGATCTACTCATAATACCTAAGGACATCCGACGCACAATCCAATTTGTAGGCCTACTTAACATTATGTTTGTCACAAATCTACTTAAGCAAAGAGAGTCGAATTTACTGCTTACAGGAATTGGTCTAATTGTTTCAACTTAAGTGCCTGAATCACGACCTGCCTATTGAGATCTATAAGTTTTGAGTGATACTGGCTCATGTAAAAATTTCTTCAAAAGTCCAGCGATTTCTTTTACCAGAAAAGTCGACCTCTTTCAAAGACAATGAAATTTTGCTAGATTGCCATATGACGAAATCTGCAGATAGGCCTATGTGATACTCAACGTCTCGTTGGGTATCACATATCTGCAGATTTAGTCATATGATAAGCTTACTACCAATATGAAAATATATGACTTTTATCTCTGACTGTTTAATGGGTAATAATTTCACTATAATTTCGGTTTCTGCAGTAATCAGACGATTTAAGTGCCTGAATAATGACTGTCTGTGCCTGTCTATGACCTGCCTATTAAGAAATACTAGGTTTGAGTGATAATGGTTCATTTAGACATTTTTAATTTCTTCAAGAAAACCTTGATTCCAGCGATTTTTTCTACCATTCGACCTCTTTCAAAGACAATAAAATATTGCTAGCGTCTTAAGGAGACGTTGGGTGTCACATATCTGCAGAAATTTCGTCATTTGATACTACCAATATGATGATATTATATGACTTTATCTCAGCCTGCTTAATAGGTAATAATTTCACTATAATTTCGGTTTCTGCAGTAATCAGGCGAAATACCAGCTTTGAGTGATAATGGCTCATGTTAAAATTCATTATTGAAGAAACAACGGTAAGTGCCTTACGGATTGAAATATAGACAAATGATGTGTGACAACTTACTATCGTTATCAATATGGTTGAAACAGGACTGTGACTCTCAGCTGACCTCTTGGACATCACTTGATCAAATGCTACAATGATTCTCGGTCCCAGACTGGATTGTGCTGATGGCTAATTGGACGAAGGTCGAAGGACGAAGTCACTTCACATTCGTTGAGAGGTTGACTGCAGTGCAGTCCTCAACAACTACAATTCTCCATTTGACTCTAACAGTAGATGAGTCTTAATACTTCAGATAATGCAGTTACTATTGCAAAAGAAGGCTTTGGGAGGAGGAGAAGGAGGGCGAGGACGATAAGGAAGAGGAAAAGGAGGAGGAGCAGAAGAAGGAGGAGGAGGGAGCTCGTTAACCAGGCAACTGATTGTCGTCGTCGTCTCATGTCCTACAGACTGTAGAGTAGACTCTGTCCTTCTTAACAGCGGGTCACGGTTGATTGTTTGCAGAGCCTGCCTGCAGCCTCGACTTTGTGAAGGCTGAGCTTGAAAGGGTGATGAACGTCGACCTCTTGTTGGTTTAACAGTCGAGTAGGAGACACTATCGAAAGGGTAAGAAGGACAGCGATAGATTCTCACAGCCATTACATCTGGATGTCGTCCTAATTTAGAAGAACTCGTTACAGGATTCTACGATTTTGAGAATTACGATTAGGCCTACAGTTTCGGCTAATGCTAAACAATGGAATTATTATTTGTCTATGTCAGCGCAGATTTGCTAGGAAGTTCTCTACCAGAAACCTGTGCGATGTTTTGCATTTATCGCAATCAATAATAGCCTGGTCTATGCGATAGACGTAAGACCTATTTTGTTACTAGCAAGCTCTAACAAACACTGAAATCGAATTCACATGATTTGATTGTTGATGAGTCACCTTCGATACGACTTCGCTATGCCATTGCCTCTCCTATTAGTAGGCCACAGGGGCCTATACTCTGAGTAGGGATCTTGTAGTGGCGCTATACAAAATGCGATTGATTGACTGATTGAGTATTGTCATAATTAGTATTGCCGTTGTTGTTATCGGTAATATTTCTATTATTAGTAGGCATATCCTGTTATACTATAGGCCGAACAGAACTATGATTGTATGTTCTATCAATATTAGGCCAACTGGTGATACACTTATGGCCTACATTAATGTTCAGGTTAGATTAGGCTTTATTGTTCAGAACGAACATTATTACTTGGTGTAATGCAATTGCTTGGAAACATTGTCCTAATAACGTTGTAGGCTATAAACTGTTGCTTTATTTTGTTTGGTTCTATATTTGGGCCGAAGTGAATTGGTTCTCGATCTGTTTGTCACTGATCGTAGAAAAAGTACGTATAGGCCAATAATTATTATAATAATATTTTATGAGTCGGTATTCCGATTCTGAATTATAATAATAATAATAATATTGTATTTGAACTTTAGTGTTTGTTAGAGATACAACGGAAGGAAACCTTAGTCAACCGTCGTCTATAATTGGAAAGGAAGAGAAGTGCTATGAACGTCAACCTTAAACAGCTGTCAACGGAGGACGATGCTCATAGTCATCATCCGATCGAAGAGCTTCGGAAGAGAGGCGAGGAGTGGGGACAGCAGCAGCAGCAGCAGCAGCAGCAGCAGCAGATGCAGCTGGAGGATCTGTCGTTCGCAAGGAGACTCGATGCCGAAGATCCGCTTCGTCATCTCAGACATCTTTTTCATTACCCGAAGAAATACGATCTTCCAGAAGGTATCATCTGCATTGTAATCATCTCAAATGATTAACCACAATGGTAGCCTGTGATGGTTGAACATTTCGTTTCTTTAGGCCTATTTCTTTCACCTAAAAGCGATGTCAGGACAAACGACCAAACTCAGTGTCAGTTGTGTCCTCCAAAGGCATAATAATGAAATTATTATCGAATTTCTTCTTTCCGTTGTTCCATGATTACGTCAGCCGCCAAAGGCCCCTCAAATGAGGCTTAGTTTTCTATGCATGCTTCTACTCTTAGTCTCCTTCTTGGCATCATTCAATATCTGCCTTAATTTACAGAAACATATAATTTATTACTCTAGTAAAAGCAGTATAATTTTCGGCTGTCTAGTAGGAATACTATAATTTAGGATAGGGAGTTCCTGATGCTGCACGAAACCTTTTAATTACTGTGTGCTGAGAAATGATGGCTGTTGTTCTGACGATATTGTATTGTGATGTAGTTGACAGGAGTCTAGTGAGTGACGAAGATGAGGAAAGTGTCTACCTCTGTGGCAATTCGCTCGGCCTGATGCCGAAATCGACGACGCATCTTGTCAATCGAGAACTCGTCAAGTGGTCAAAACTGTGAGTCACTAAGTCTTCTGAGAGATTATTGTCGACTTCTGGGAACGGAGAGTTTCTGTATAAGTGTCCATCGATTAATCTAACTCCAAGTGAACGACATTGCATTATCTTATTGTAAATTAAACAAAACTGCAACATTCACTCATCAAACTCGATCAAAGGCTCAAGACTTAGGAATGATCATTTGTTCTAATCGAATCAGACCATTAGGCCTATAACTTCTCATTCTCTTCCTCCTCCTCCCCTCTTTCCTCCTCTATGATTAAACACCAGATTTTAGCTCTGATAGGAAAAGTGCAGAATGAGTCGTTTACGGCGAATACAAGAATTTGATCATAATATGACCTCTGAGAATTATGTCTTTTACTTTTTTCCGATTCAGCGGAGTACATGGACACAGACATGGCGAACTTCCGTGGCAACAGTGCGACGAATTTCTTGTCGAACAGATGGCTCCGTTAGTTGGTAAGACTGCTTTATTATTGGCTTTGGATCATCGTTAGGTGACAAGATTGCTTGTTGGTCATACAAGATGAATAAGCTGAATAATGTTTGCATTGCTCAATTGCATTTTGCTCCTTTCAGAAGTAAGCCTAAAACATATTTTGTTGGCTTTAAGCTTCACAGATTGCAGCTCGGTTAAACATGCCGCAACTGGTAACAGGAAAGGTTTCGTGTAGAATCCCGGTTTTATACTCAGAGCTGATGTTTAAGCGCATTGTATATTTCTGAGTATCCAGTCTGATTATAGTAGGATGGTAGTAGAGCAAGTTCAAAAACTTTACGGAACTAAAAGAAAATGAAGGTTTTGTGGCGAAGTGCGTTAGGCTATTAGATATCGACCTGGAGACAGGGCCTTCTATCCCTATACCCAGCGGGCGCAAGTGCGCCCAGTGGAAAACAGGGGGGGGAGAACATTTCATAATGTATAAATTTCAGAAACAAAGTGGGAAAACTGGTCAAATGGAATGTAAGAGTATTTTTGAGGGGGGAAAATGGAACGTCATGAGTTTTTGAGCCCGGCGGCTTGGGGGAGGGATAGAAGCCCCTGCCTGCAGATTGCAGACTGTGATGTTCTTCTGTTGTTCAGGTGCACAAGCAAACGAAGTTGCTCTGATGAATGGACTGACAGTGAACGAACATCTTCTGCTCGTGAGCTGCTATATTATGATTTCATTACTATTAATGTTATTCCTAGTGCAGCGACCCCAACAGATAGCATAAGGAATTTGCTGAAAGTCGGTCGCGTTCGCAAAGGATGACTTGATGGCGGAAACGTAAAGGCGACCTTAATGGTTGTTATTGGGTGCTGCAACTGCAACAGTAAACAGTTTCTCATCAGGAAACCAGATGAAAATTGACTAAGCTTAAAGGATACAATTTCAGTAGCTAGCTGGAACGTTGGTGGCCATCTAGATAGTTATGGTAACTTGTTTGAGGTACGTTTTTTATGGGCCACCGTCAACAGACAGGCATCGTGATTAATTGAGGCTGGAACAGCGCATGTTCTCCGACTCTGGGGTTAAAAGTTTGGTAATTCATTTTCTAGTCTCTCTATGTCCATCTTTTTCTGCCTCAGCCTCTCTGTCACTGTTTTTAGATCCGTAACAGTACACAATATCGACTCTCAGCGTCAAAGACGGCCGTAACAAAACAATATCCACAAATTTCTGCCTATGATAATGCGCTTGACAAAATATAGTTTTATCCAATTGTTAATCCATTACATGTAGACCTATTTGTGTTTATGTACAATTTGTATACATGTATGCATGCCTCCTGCATTAGATAAATTATATTTTGAAGTTACAAGCCCGAACGCTCTCAAGCTAGAATATACCTAATAATTTTCGGCTTCTTTAAACGGCTGTTGCGTGCTGCTGCACGGCTGGTTGGAGGCATCTCTTAGTTTGGTCATGCGCCAGATTTTAGTAGGGATGAGCTACATTGGCTCATTGATGTATAGCGTATTCAGTACAGAGTTATTGGCACTGGCTGTTGGGTATGGCTCCACCTTATCTTACATATTTATAAATTCTATTTAGTGTTTCTGGTTTAGAAGTGCCTTTAAGTAGTTTTCTTGAAAAGACTCTATACAAATTTACGAATATAATATAAATAAATAAATAAATGTTGACCTGTGTTATCTTATTTAGTTTCCTCTGTCTGTCACCCCTCGTGCTTTTCATTTCAAAGTCTTATCTTTTCAAAACCTCATAACATCCCGACTCCTTTCATCCCCGCTGCCAAACCACCATCCAAATCGACATCCACCTTAACAGCTGCTCTGCCTCCTCTGACCTCCCGGAATTTCGACCGATGACTACCACGAAATTGTCTCCGGAGAATCCTTCTGATTCGACGTAGCGCTCGAGAATTGGTTATACTCTGCGCTTGGACTCCAAATTTTATGTATGTATGGATGTATCCGATGTACAATGTTTGTATATGTCTACAGGAACAATGCGTGTTCATGAATATAGTGGTAATAGTTTTCTTGTTTTATTTGCTTGGACAGATTTCATTCTACCAGCCAACGAAGGAGAGGCATAAGATTCTAATCGAAGACCACGCCTTTCCATCAGATCACGTAAGTTGCGGAATGATTCAAGTCTGTCACATTATTGGCAGTTAGAGTGCGATTACAATATTATAATTATAGGGCCTACTGTAACTTGTCCTCAGTTTCTACTGTGTTTCACCTCTGTGATAAGGAACTACCCTACCAGCGTAAACTATCAACGTAACAAGTATTTATTTATTTATTAACACATTTCCATACCGCCCCTTCGAGTCTCCTACTACTCAGAAGCGGTTCCGACTACAGCACGGAAGTGTGTCGGAGTCCACACGCCGAAGCGCCACGAGCAATTGTGAGTGAAGGACTTGCTCAAGGTCCTTACACGGCGGGTGGGATTCGAACCCGGAACCATTCGGTTGCAAGGCGGCGACCTTCAACACTATACATTGGGCGCGGTAGTGTAGGTGTAAAGATTAGAGTTATCTGATAGTTTCAACATTACTATAATAATGTAACTGCCAGTAAATAGTCATTATGGTGTGACTAAATGGTGTAGCAGATTATTCCGCACTTCTCTGACTGGAGGGTAGCAGGTTAGAATCTATCTCAAGTCCCACCTCCGCGCAGGGACAATAGCCATAACTCCATCTGTCTGTCTCTCTCATTCCATCTGTCTCTATCTCTGCATCTGCCTCTCTCTCTCTTAAGTTTTTGATTCGTCAAAACACTCGTGAATAAACTGGTAATCTGCGCTGATATTTTCACTGAATTGGAAAATACTGAGCATTAAAGAAGCAGAGTGTTTCGTTTTCATTTCAAGTTCTGCGTTGAGTCTCAGATACGACAGCGAGGCTTCGACCCAGCAACCAGCCTCGTCCTCATCACGCCTAGAGAGGTATAAATCACTGCATGTTCTATCTAGTCAAAAGTTGATTCGTTTGAGGCTGATTACGCAGTCTAACTCAAAGCGTCAACTCCAATGGCATTTAAGCCATGCAACCGAGATATGTTAGATATAGGCTGACTGAGGGAAGCTGCAGAGGACCGACTGGGCGTCCTCTTAGTATGATTAGCTGAGACCATATTAATGAAGTCGTTCGTCTCTAAGGATCAGCCTAAAATGCATTGCTCTATTTCCTCTATCTTTTATTCATCACTTAATTCATGTCGCTGAAGACTGATATGACATTGTTCTTACTCGTTCACTGCTGGTGAAGCTGAGATGTAGCAAAACGTTTGTGACATTGTAATGAGCTAAAACTGTATGCACATTATTATTATTATGAAGACACAGTCACAAAGTGTTGGTAGCTCTATGCATTCGTTTTCTTCATGTTTGACTGTGTGTATCATTGTGCCGGGGTGCGTCGTGTCACTCTGTCTTGTGATTATAATAATAAACGAATATAATAATAATCTAATCGATTATTCCAAATGCATCACACACTATACGGGCGCCTATGGTCTATATAATACTGGACAAACTGAATAGATTTCTATTAATACTCTTCAACCCACGGCTATAGGGTGGTTTATGAGCAGGGTTGAAGAACACTGTGTACGAGTGTTTGTGTGGCCTTTAGTAGGAAGAAAGAAACTGAGATGAATGTATGTTTGCCTTCAACCGGTGATTGTGGCGTCTAAGGAATGTCTGATTGTGATATGAAGGGAGAGGAAACTATCAGAAGAGAAGATATTCTACGGAAGATAGAAGACGAGGGGAACAGCATAGCAGTTGTCTTGCTGCCAGGTGTCCAGTATTTCACTGGACAAATCTTTGATATGGCGGCCATCACAAAGGCTGGTCAAGCTAAGGTAACAGAAAATGCCAAATGTTAAACCTCACAATCGTCTCTGTAAACAGTAATGTTCAGAGTTTCTTCAACAAATCGATTATTTTCTTCTCCAGTCGAAATTTTGTCGGAGTGATAGAGGGTTGGCCTCTGTTTTAATAAAGAATATTATTATCTGCGGCAACTGCTTTATTAATAATGTGGAGCAACGGGTTCGACAAAGAATACACCATCCTTGGTAGGTGTAAGATTTTTGCAACGCCTTTTAAAATAAAATCAGATATTTCAAATTAGTCAATAGGCTACATACGCTACAGTACATAGGATTACAAGTTTATGTTTAACTGTTCATCTTCAGTAGTTTGAAGATTTCAATGAATTTATCCAGAAGGAAAAACTTCTATGTGGACAGATTGCGCCACTCTCTTAATTAGGCGCTACTCCTATGTGAAGTGATGCTGAAAATCAAAGTACTTATCGAGGCGAGCAATAATTGATCATTATTACTGTGATTATTTTCACAGTTTCTATTCGTAAGAAACCGTTTCTTTTAATAAGTAATACGTAGTGTAGCTTCAAATGTAAGGCTTCACTTTTTCAGGGCTGCTTTGTGGGATTCGACCTGGCTCATGCTGTCGGCAACATCGAGCTATTCATGCATGACTGGAATGTGGACTTTGCATGTTGGTGTTCCTACAAGGTATGTACACGATTATTCTGGATGACAATCATTACATTTACTCTCATCGTTTTCACACAGTCATTACACATACATGCACAAGCTCATGACATTGTGCTAGCAATCTGTTCAAATTTATCACTTTGCATAAAATAAATTACGATTTTTCTATTTTGTACAGTTACGCGCGTTAACCTAGGCTGTTCTTTACGGTTCATCAGTAACCAGCTACAAGCACGAATTATAAATACAATAATGGCCCTATAGCCACAGGCGACGGCGTAGCCTAATATTACAATAACTAATAAACGAGGAATGGATTTTCCAGAACCAGTGAAGCTGGGGACGACAGTAGATTCAGAAGTTATATACAACATGACAAGGGTACCCTTCATTTAAATGAATATAGAAAGTTATGTGATCAGCGGCGGATCTAGAAATTCAGTAAGGGGGGGCCCAAAAATTTTCGCAACTCATCTTCCAAAAATGTTGTGTTATTTTGTCATCAATCACATATTTTCTTATTTCGTTGATAAAAATACGTTACGGTTAAATTGGGGTAAGCATTGAAGTTAGGGTTTGGTTAAAGTTTAAAGATGATAATCGCGCGCGAGTGCGGAAAATTTTTTTGACCTTTTTTTAATGCAATATCATGTAACACACGGTATTTTGATGCCGCGGTAATTTATTTTTGGAGTCCATGGACGCATCGTTAATTTATTTTGGAGTCCATTCACAAATTATGGGCAACGCCCATAATTTGTAA
>JAQFXW010003485.1:0-11865 GCA_034693945.1 Dendrobaena attemsi
TTGTAAACTTAATATAAAAGCAAAGGACTAGAAGAGCAAAAGTTCAGGCACTGTGAGGCACAGTTAGTTAGTGTGTATGTGCTTTCAAGTGTTTGTTGGTATTGGCAGGTGTACGCGTGCGAGTGTCTGTAATTGTATTCAATTTTTGCATCAACAGGTCGACAAAAAGGATGATCCTCTTTAGTTCATTTCATCCTCCAACTCTTTCGATTCCTCGTCTACATAGTCATCATCATCATTAGGACCAATCTTATCTCCATCAAAATACCACTCATCGTGGAGCACCTGCAGAACCGGAAATGAGGACAGCATCTGTCTACAGTATCCAATTGTCTGCGTTTCATTCGTTCATCATAATAATGTGTCCTTTCGTTCATTTGCCCATGCAACGATCTGTCTGTTTTGTGTTCAACGACATGTTACAATTAAAATCTTTCCCAAGGTCTTACCTATACCTCAACATTGTGGGAGGGTAAACAGACAAGTAGCGGATTGCCTGGTGAGGCTAGACCGTCAGTGGAGAAGATTTGACCAAAGAACCACCTTTAAGGCGCTACGCTGGTTGAATAGGTCGTCGACCAGGCACACTGAAACTGCTGTCTAACGCAGGAGGCAGGTGTTGGAAGGGCACCTAAGGGGAAAGAGTCCATTAAATAGGCCACCGGTTTTCTTACCCTGAATATCACCACCCGGCATAGGACCAAGAAACCTAAATAAATGAGAGAGGAAGAGAACAATTTCGATTATAATGAAAAACCGATAGAATAATAGTCATGTTTTACCATTCCAATTTCAAGTGTAATTGAACTACATATATACGAAATGTAGCTGAAATAATTATTGGCCTATATACTCCAGATGAATCCGAAGTCTTCCGGAAACTTCGAATGACTCCGAATGAGCTGTATGGGCCTATAACGATGAATGACGTAAAGAGCTAAAGATAGTCTGCATGCAATGGGTGTATAGTAAATGATAGCAAATGAATGCGAATGAATTACCGGCATGATGGAAGGAATCACGCAACTTAAGAATGAATCTCTCCCTGAATGCGCCATGTATAACATTAGACCTGCCTATTATTATTCCCTTTGCATTCTCTTCATGAGATATAAATCAGCGAATCAATGAATAGACGAATCAATAGAGATAATAAGCAGTTCATCGTTTCGTCATAATAATCAATAATAAATGAATCATTGGTCCATTGGATAAATGTATCAGTTAATGAATAAAGTGTATTATTTATTTATTAGTAATAAATAAATCAATGAGGATGTCGAATGATCGATGAGTCGTCGACCATTGAACGTGAATTTCTCATCGATGGCCTTTCGAGAAGAAAGAGAAATTGATTTAGAAGCACGGGGAGAGAAATTGATTTAGAAGCACGGGGACACAGATACAGACAAAGAGAAATTGATTTAGAGGCACAGGGAGAGAAATTGATTTAGAGGCACAGGGGGAGAGAGAGAGAGAGGATTAGAGGTGTATATGTATACACGTAAACGTGTTGAAAAACGATATTTAGAAGACGGAATGTAAAGATGCAATTATACCTACGGCAACAGACAGATATAGGTAAACCAGACAGATAGCAAGTGAACGACACAGAGGGACACAGAGGGACGAGAAGACAGTCATTCAAAGACATCCACAGCTCAATAACAAATACTTCTTGTGATGTGTGTCGCTGCAGAGAGGACAAGGATTATTCTCGCCCTGCATGGATGAACGTGAGCCAGCGATTGCGGAGGATTTTAACCCGATTCAGCCGAAGCATCTCTGTCTAAAGGTTGCTCAGGTCTTTCGCTTCTGCTTCTGAGCACTTACTCCTTTGTCGCCCCAATCACCTCTATACACCTTAACAGACATTGCAGTTAATCACTGCCTCAGTATCATCAGAGATTCAAGCGACCAGATTTGGAAAAGGTTTACTCCGAATAAAATTCAGCATGTAAAAACCGTCTGTCAGTTTGTTTAGCTGAAGACATTATTCATTGAAAGAGTTACAGTACTACTGCTTTCTGCAAGATGACTGGTAGGCCTACATATTGTCAGTTCTCTTTCCATCATTTTCTTTTACCCAAAAGTTAAAGAGACTGTTAGTTTGTGGCCACTTGCCTCCCTACGAACCGCTTCCCTCAGGAAGTGATTGCCTTTCATATAAATGATATAATTATTATATAGTGTCTGTCAACTCGCTTCATTGAAGAGGTTTGCTTCAAAAACCTAATAGGCCTGCGGCATCTGATATACTTATCTAGGCCTACTCTGTTTCGTTGTCCTTTGCTTTCTTCTAAAAGAATCTGTTAATGTTGCGTTCCATGAACTCTGAAGCAGTAACTTCTTAGCATCACCCGTAGCCAAGAATGGCGTTGCAACACTCGCATAAACAATAACGATTCTGTTATTGAATTGAATTAAAACAGAATAAATCTTTTCTTCTGTTTTCTTCAATTGCAACTGTATTCTGATATTAATATAAAGTGCAATTTCATGTATAAACTCATCTTTGGTGCCCCCACCATGACCTGTGCAATCACTGTAACATAAATGTCACGTCTCTCCACCCACGTGACACAGCTACAGCAAGTCTTGACTTGTTTGACGATTGTTTCAACCGCTGGCATTTTCTCTCGACCAAATATCAAGGGCCAGACACCTTTCCAAGGGAATTAATCAATATGCGCCCAATGTTATTTAGGTGTGCACGACTTTCGATGACAAAATATCATTGGATGGCAGATGTTTTTGGCCAGCAGAGATGATAAGTTTCGAGCCTTAGGTGGTTTCCAGTAAATCGCGTGTTTCGAGTCCGACGTCTATTTGTACCAATCTGTCCGGTGCATTATGTGCGCCGCGATGGCCGCAGGGTGGTGTGGGGGTGGAGGGAGGATGGTTTATTTGCGGTCAGTTTCTTTGGTGACATGAGACGACGTCCTTATCCATCATTCGTTTATTGAGACCGCGGACATTAAAGAGTGGCTTCGTCCATCGGGAATAAGTAGACTCGCCTCGGATGATGTCAGCCGATCGTCTAA
This sequence comes from Dendrobaena attemsi, assembly GCA_034693945.1. Lineage (NCBI taxonomy): Eukaryota > Metazoa > Annelida > Clitellata > Crassiclitellata > Lumbricidae > Dendrobaena > Dendrobaena attemsi. Next base: position 3,045 of record JAQFXW010003485.1, read on the forward strand.
CGATTGGTGCATACAGACAGACAGACAGACAGACGTTGAGGCGTACATAGACTGGCAGGTAGACTGACAAAGAGGACGACTCAGAGGGAAAGCCAAGTAATGCACTGGCTTCCTGTTCGAAAATGTCTTAAAAGCAAACTCAACTGCTTAACCTCTAATTATAATGGCCTGTGCGAGAAGTAAACTGTCCCCTCCCAATATTTACAAGCGAATCCGCTCCACTTGGGCAGTGGACACACGTGCAGCTGCAAGGGCACTCAGAAGTGCTGAACAAAACCAACGCATCCATTGACAATCATATTAATCTGTATAGGGCCTATATAAAGTAGAATAGTAATATGTTTGTACAATATTATACAAACATAGATGTACGACAATCACCCTCTCTGTCGTAGGATTCGAATCGGATTAATAATAACCCTATCAGTTGCAAGTTAATATTATATTATGTTCGCGTGTATCCATTTTTCCCTTCTCAAACACTTTTGATGGACCGATTGTTTCCAAATTTTACACGAATAGGCCTACTTCTTACTCGCCGAGGAAAAATATAGGGTGTTCGCGATCCCGGAATGTGACACCTTCCCCAGATATGGGCATTTGAAGTTTCGAATTGATTTAAAATAACGCCGCCTAATGAAAGCTGGATTTAACCAACGGCCTGTTTAATAGACTGACGTCATCCATGACGTAGCAATTAGCCGATCGCATAACCGAAGGTGAAGTCAACTATGATGGAAATAAAGCCAGTGTTTATTTGGCGTATTATTTTTTATTGGAGTAGGTCTACATGACAAGCGAAATGTTTTGTTTACTGTTTAGTAAATGCGCCCTTCTCCTAATGTAACACCGAACAATGTAAATCTGTAGCTTACCGATAAACAATATGCCTACCTTCCACGATTATTCCCGGGCAACGGCGCAACGCCGGGTTGGGTTCAGATAGTAGCCTATTAGGCCTATATAAAAGCAGCAATGATTGTGCAGAACAAGGAATCCCAATGCTTTCAACAGTCTTAGACTGTTATTATGTATGAAAAAGCAATCTTTAGAAGGTACAGCTCAGTTTACGTTTGATTACGTTATATGACAGCTATAAAACTCGATTTACATAATTATCAAAGATGTTATCATTCTCAGTGGGATCCAGCATCAATTCAAACGAACCGTATGACTATATATACTGGTATTTTTCTCATCTGGAGAATTTTGCAGCAACATCCCACGTACTGCGATTGGGCGACAGACTTTCATTTACGAGGCTTCATCCAGTTCAGCAGCAGCAGCAGCAGCAGATCTAATAAATTAGCGTTTGGTGGAAGTCGTTCCAACCACCGTCTGCCTGTCAATAACTGTTTCACAGCAACCAAGTATCTCCTCCTTCTCCATCTTCCATTCCTCCTCCTCCTCCTCCTCCTCCTTCTCCATTGGTTCTTCACTAATGCTTTTCCATCTACCTGTCCCTAGTCAGTAGTCGTCTTGTGTCGAGAGGCAGACTCAACGCACAGAGGAGACGGATTGATAGACAAACAGACAGACACAATCCGACTGACTGATAGATTTACACATACAGTTAGACAGACACGCAGGACGTACGGGCAGACTGGAAGTTATATACGGTGGAGACAAACACAGCCTCCTCGATAGATGCACGCAGACACTTAAACTCACACAGGAGGTCAGAGACAATTAGACAGACATAGGTAGACAAACACAGACAAACAGACATAAGCAGGGAGCAGTTGTCATTGGGTGCCTGTAGTGTCGGCTTTAGCCTGCATCAGCAGCCGGCTGCGGAGGAAGAGAGCTGAGATGCTTCGATCCAGCGATGCTACACGCGCAGCATCTGCCACCATCATCATCATCGCCATCACGTCATCGCTGTCATCATCGAAAGTGCGTCAATAGAGAGGGAGATTAGAAGCGATGCCACCTGGTCCACCTGCTGCAGCGACAGAGCATCAGTGGATGCAGAAGAAGAAGATGAAGAATTTGTGAGACGGAGATTCTCTGACGATATAAGATGGTCATAAGTCGTCTTCTGTTTCTGCTTCTGTTTGCGCTGCAAAGATCGACCAAAGACTTCTGACCCACAGAGGTTGGTCAAATACAAATGCACTTCTACCTGTTTACATCACTTTCTTTAGATGTTCTCGTTCCTTTGTCTGTATCTCCAGATCTGTTTCTAAGGCATCGCATCAGATCATGACAGCAATCATCACCTCCCGTTATTGTCAGCCTTATTATCACCAACACAATCATCATCGTTGTCATCATCGTCGTCGTCATCGCTATTACTGTACATTTAATTACGATTGCTACCAGCCGATAAAATTAATTATCAAGAGGACAACTCGTCTATTATCGAAATTCGGCTGATCAAAAGTAGACAGGCCTCTACTGCAAAAGGCAATTTAGGGCGATCAGTCTTACTGGAACTACTATTACCACTTCCAACAGTCGTAACCACTAAACACTATTTATGCTCGTCCTACTCCTCCTATCTTCTACTTTCTCTACTAGTATGCCCCTATACTTCCATTGCTACTGCCTCTACAACTACCATTAGGCCTACTCTAACTAAAAACTGATTACAATCTTCAGTATTGTTGCTGCTGTTATTCCTATTACCTTTATTGTTACTTTTACCGTTATATACTGGTTGAAATTGAGATTGAGAACTGAGCGTCGAGTGCGTTCCATGCGTACAATGCATTGCAGCTGTTTGCATTTGACAAAAGAGGTTTCTATGGAATCTTTTTTCACTTGACGCCCCTTTCCATGTCCTATACTCGTGCTCTGCTCGGTCAAAACAGTTGCGACAGAAGTGAAACGATTACCGTATATCCTCATCTTATGCCAACGATAGCTCCAGCCTCTACAAGTTCTCCCTCTTCCTTTCTCCTATATCCTTCCATGTCTCTGTCTGTTTGCCTATTTCTCTAAGTCTCTTTCTCACCCTCTCTTTCTCTCACTCTCTCTCTCTCTCTCACCCTCTCTCTCACTCTCGGCCTTTCACTTTCTCTCTGTCACGTGACATTCTGTCACTCTGTCTTCTACTTTCTCTTCCATCTCCTCGTATCCCACTTTCTTCCTTATGCATGCAGATCATACTATAGGACGATATTCCATATATCGTCGTCTGTCGGACGTTGCGTGTATCACCACAAGGACACGAAGACGGGCGCATAAACATAGAAACAGACACACGCAGAAGGTCAGGCAATCATATGTCAAATTTCCTTGGGTGGGCGACATGGCGACGAAGAATGCTTGAAAAATAATCATCCATGATTTATGGAGATGTAGCGAGGATGTCACGTGAAGCGTGTATACCTTCCAGCCGATCGATATGTCTTCCTTTTTCCATTTCCTATTTACGTCTCGTTTACTCCCCTTTCCAATTTTTTCTGCTCTACTATAATAAGTAGAATTCAACCTGAATAGGGCTTAAAATAGACCGTAAGGAAATTAAGAGGGTTCGTAGACTATTTGTGAATTTTGCTGGGATTTCCTCTAAGATGTCTCGAATTCTACTACTTCATCAAATGCTACATTCTTGATTGCCATGAATTATAGGCATGCTGTTTGTTTTAAGATACTGCATAATTATGCGGTGTGCTTTGTTATACGCTGTTGGTGTATAGGCTTATGTCCTGTTATTATATTGGTTTGGTCTTTCAAATGCTTTGTATAAGAATGATATTCATTGTATATTGGCATCATTACAAATTTCAGAAGTGCGTACACGACCATACGAAAGAAATATGGATGGTGCAGAGCAGACATGGATGAACGACTTTCTCAAGGACTCAACGAAAAGATCTGCTAAAGATACCTATAGTACTGATTCAAACCACCACCTGTTCTCAAGCTAAGCTCTTTGACAAAGCCCGTCAATTGAGTCTCAATTCGTTTCTATTTACCATTTCTATTTATTTATTTCATTCATTTGAAGACAATTTCTATAGCGTTTCTTCAAGCACACTACTACTAAGAAACGTTTCCGACTGTAAGTAACAACGTTGATGATGAGTCGGAGTTAACACAATATACTCCATACATCACGACATCAGACGATTCAGTTTACAGTTTTGCATTGTTTCATTTGACATCTAAACAGTGATTCCTAATTATTAAATTCCAAAAATTCTTGTCAGAGAACGTAGGCCAATGGTTGTTTTCATTGCAGACGTGATGGCGCCTCAGTTGGTCCGTCTTTTCGAACATCAAGCGTCATCACTGTCGTTGAAACCATAATTTGTTTACACCATCATCGTCGTTATCTTCTTACAACTTGTTGTTGTTGAATCGAAAACGATTGAATCGAAATTGTTCCTTGAATTCAACTGTGATAAAAAAACCGATCAGATTATGACGATCCTCCAAGCGGTTGTTGACAACATCCACCGTGTAATGATGTCCACTGTACAATGATCTAATTAAGCACAAGGAATTGCATCGTTGGTGGCAAGCAACTGAAAACCGGTGCTCGAACCGAACCTTATAATGACTGCCACCTGTGCCTATTATTTTCAATTGAATTGGTAATGGTTCTGATTATTTGAATGTTCTTCTGAAGCAGTGCAACGAGTATCAGCATTCAGCGTCACTTGGCCTAAACAAACAAAATATACTTGAGTACTAGGACACTTTCATGTCTGATCTATCTTATTCCTAAATCTTCTCCAAATTGGAAACAATGTGGCAGAATTGTCAGAACCTCGACAAGAACAAATCGACCAATCGACGACATCAGAGCTGGATTTGCTGCTTTTCAGTGAATGGCGTCTAATGAGAAAACGCGTCCTTTGCACATCGGAGAAAATCTGGCGAAACTTATTTCTCAGAAGGAGAGAAATTTAAGAAATAGCAGCAGAAGCAGTATATCGTTTCCTCGCAGCCACCTATCGGCGTTTGCGTCAGATAGCTCGATCAATTTGCCATTTTAATCAGATGGAATTCCTTCTCCATCTCATCTCCGTCTCAGAATAATCCGATATTCTTGATGGTTGACTGATGCTGCAGCATTCCACTTGCCCACTTGAGAGTCGTTCGTCCGTTCTCTGAGACTCTGAGACCTTCAACATCCAGTTTGACCGATGGTCGTTAAAAGCCGACGGTGATCCGCTAATGTAAGAAAGAGAAGTGCAGTGGCTGCAGTGCAAAGGATCCAGAATAGACTCTTTCGATTTTGTTGTTGTTGAAGGTCTCATCAATTAGTAGGACAGAAAGGCAGACATATATACACGGCAAGAAAGGCGAAATGAAGCTGGAATGAGAAAGGGAGACAGCTAGACAGACAGAACTTAGATCAGAGAGAGAGAGAAACAAGTAGAAAGAGAAAGAGATGAGTCACACACATAGAGAAGCAGAGAGAGAGAGAGAGAAAGAAAGAAACACAGAGAGAGATAGAGAGTGATAGTTGAGAACACTAGGACAGAATTGGAGATTATGGAGCAGGCTTGGCAAGAGAGTAAGGCATAAGAAACGAGATGATGGCAGACGACGAGTAGTTATACAGTCAGGGATACGTAAAGAGACAGACAGCGAGACAGAGAGGCAGAGAGACAGGAAGAGGAGACTTCCATCTGACGGCTGCTCGGTCTTAGAAGATGGAGAAGCTGTTGAAGTCGCTTCTAAGCATCCGTGAGATCAAGCTGACTACTGACGACGACTACGTCGATCGCCTGAGTCGCCAGTACACGGTTCTTCTGCTCGTCTGCTTCGCTTTCCTCGTCACGACGAAACAGTTCGTCGGTCGACCGATCAGCTGCTGGTGTCCGTCACAGTTCACCGACAGTCACCGTGACTACGCGAACACGATGTGTTGGGTCAGCAATACCTACTACATTCCGATGGAGACGTCCATTCCGACCGATCGCTTCGCCCTGACCAGCAGTCGGGCGATGGTCAGCTACTACCAGTGGGTCCCCTTCATACTCATCTGTCAGGCGGTCATGTCCGTTCTACCGTCTCTGCTGTGGAGGTTCTTCAACAAGCGATCCGGAATCCACATCGTGACGGTCATGGACGCGGCTCACGTCTGCTGCCGTCCCGCCTACCTCGAGATCCGCGAGAAGGCGATCCGCTACATCGTCAACCAGATGGACCGCTACCTGTTGGCTCAGAGGGACCAACGAACGGGATGCTGCGTCCGTCTGAAACACTTCGTCGCCAAGCTGTGCTGTCTCGTCGGCGGTAGACTCTACGGCAACTATCTCATCTCGTCCTACCTGGTCGTTAAGGTCGTCTACCTGTCGAACGCCGTAGGTCAACTCTTTCTCCTCGATTCGTTCCTAGGCAACGACTACCACCTGTACGGTGTCTACATCGTCGATCGGTTGATCCGCTCTGAAGACTGGACGCAGTCGACGCGGTTCCCTCGCGTCACGCTCTGCGAATTCGAGATCCGTCACCAGTCACGCGTGCACAGCTACGTCGTGCAGTGCGCTCTGACGATCAACATCTTTAACGAGAAGATCTTCATCTTCCTCTGGTTCTGGTTCGTCTTTCTCGCCACCGTCTGCTCTGTCAACTTCCTCAAGTGGCTCTTCCGCGCCCTCTACTGGCCAGGACAGGTCCAGTACGTCCGCAAACAGCTGCGGGCCTTCGATGCGACCCACCGCGAACCAGGCATTCTGGCCAAGTTCACCGAGAACTACCTGCGCAGGGACGGAATGTTCATCGTGCGACTGATAGGGATGAACATGGGAGAAGTGGTCGCTGGCGAAACCCTCTGCGGTCTCTGGAACAACTATAGTCCGGAACGAAGGCTCGTCGCTGAAAAGTCTGGAAAGAAGAAATCAGCGAAAGCCAGACAGAACGGTCGCAGAATGGAGGTCATGTAAAATGGAAGTAAAGTAAGCCTAAGGTGTAGTAAGGCAAGATAAAATGGAGTAATGGATGGTATACAATATACAATGTTAGGCAAGATTTATAATGAAAGACCAACCTAATCAAGCTAGATGGAGTCAGTCAGTCAAGAGACTGCAAGACAGGGTTATAAGGTCAGATAGGGTAATGTCAGGTTGAGTACGGTAGGCTGAGGTGATGTGGACGATGTCGGTGAGCTATAGTGGGAAGGCAGGGAAAGATTACAAATGTGCGAAGTACATGTAACTAATGGCATTTATGTCGTGTTGTTCTTGAGAGTATCTGGGCTCAGGCAATTTTAGATTATGTATGAGTGACATCAATTATTATTGTTGACATGTTCATTGATGTTCAAAATAAGTTTTATGATAAAAATAATTCCATTTAAGGTAATTTATGCTAATCAACCTACATGTTACGGTGTTAGTAGGACCTACTTAAATGTGTTGTTGCTGTATTCAATCGGTGTCAATTTATCAGTGATACTGAAATAATAAGTGAGGAATAGTTTCATCTAAGCACTGAAATCACTTGAAGTAACTTGAGTATTAAGAAGGTGACTGAACAATCTTGTCAAAAGAATACAACTGCAAATATATTGTATTCAATAAGTTATTTAGAGCCTTTAGAAGGGTGAACTTCAGTTCTGAGGCTAAGTCAGTGTCGACATTCCGAAGCTCCTCATTTTTCCATTTCCACCTAGCGAAAGGAATAATTACTGAGGATCCCTAGTCTTTTCCTCTTCCTGATAGAGTGCCACTGTATCATTACCTAACCATAATTATATCATCAATGTTATATATTTTTATATGTAAATTGTGTTTGTGTTTACTGCTTAGGGTAATCATCATGGAGTCATGTTTATTTTGTGAATGTAGAGGTTTCAAATAAATCTGATCATCTGACAATGTTCAAAAAAATTTGATCATCTGACAATGACATTCATAAACAAGTAATGTGGAGAACAGTACGATGCAGCAACCGTCAGTATACATAATATGCTATACATTCATGAAGCGCCTTAGTATGTTGTGTATGGGGAGATGGCTTGAAAAGATGGCACGCAGAGTGGAATTGTATTGTATTGTATTGTTTTTGTGTATTTCTATTCCGCCTCATGCAGACCACTACTACTCAGAGGCGGTCCCGACTACAGCCCGCAGGTGCGTCGGAGTTTTACACGCCTATGCGCTTTTGCAATTAATCATCAACCGTTAATTATAGGTTCTATTTCTCCAAAGTATAATCCATCCTCCCTCCTTTTTACCCTTGCCCTCCAATCAGCACACCCGCTCTCGTTCAAACAGGGACTCAACAACCCAACCGAAATAGATAGCAATTACGCATCAAACGTAATGGCATCTGGCAGCCACAAAGGTGTCCGTATCTCTTTGTCTAAAGGCGCTACCTAAACTGTCAAATATAATTATTATCTCCTGTGGTGTTATAACTGTGATGCAAATCGACGCATTGCTGTTGTGTAGCTGTTAGAGAGCATTATACGTCTCAATTCAGGTGATTTAAGTGTAGGTCTAATCCACTATTTCTAATATAGGAAATCTGACAACCCGCCTTCCTCTTCCTTGTTTGATTAGCAGCAGCAGTCTTATTTGGAGAAGAAGGACGAAAATAGGTATGAAGCGTTGGAGTGCAATTAACAGTTAACAATTCTAGAGGTCAATCGCATCTCATTGCCTCAACATAGAATCCGACAAGGTTACGACTCCTCGAATCCATTACTATTCAGCTCTTCCCTCAGAATACAATCGAGAAAAAGAGATAGACGGAAAGAGAGGGGACAGGAAGAGATAGAGGAACAGCAGATTGATGGAGTAACACTGTAACAAGCAGACTGAAAATACAAAAGTAGATATCTTCACCTAATTCATCGTTTCGGTATTTCTTTGATTGATTTGGAATTCAACTAATCATTCATTCAAATCAT
>JAQFXW010003486.1:0-11864 GCA_034693945.1 Dendrobaena attemsi
GCTGGGGTTGGGAGCACCTCTGAGTAGCACTCTTGAAGAGGCGCTATATGAAATGCTCTTAATGAATGAATGAATGACTACATACATACACGGAGAGATACATGCAAAAATGCTAACATTTCTACAGACAAACTCACATGCACACAATAGTTGATTTCAAATGATTATTCTGTGATGGCATTTTTTATATTCAACAGATTCCGATGGTCTATTCATCAAACGCCAACAACCGCTTTGCGATTCCCGCTATGCCAACAGCTGGTCCTGCGACTATGACCACCTTCGCTGGCAACCCAAGGTAAGCGGTGCATGCTGTCGATGGGAAGAAGGAATGGCGAGGGAGAGGGCTGACTGCTTACCCTGATGTACAAAGGCTAAGGAAATGAAAGTCGCTAGCAATTTATTCGCATAGCTGCCTACCAGGTCTAGCTTAACACAGCTGTGTATGTATGTATGATGTATGTTGGTATGTATTTAAGTATGCAGTTCATTTGTAAGTATTATATATATATATACTTTAGTATAAGTATGTAATCATTGTAGTGTATGCATGTCTTTTGTGACTCTCTATGTATGCATGTAATTAAGTATGCAGCTAATTTGTAAGTATAATATGTACTTTAGTATTTATAAGAATGATAAGCTATATTTATTTGTATTTATTTATTTATTTACGTATTTTCTCACCACGCCACGAAGTATTTAAAGTGTAGGTACATGTATGTTTGTATATTGTATGCATGCATGCACGTATGTGTATATGTATGTGCATATGAATGCATATACATGTGTAAATTAATTCATTTTGAACATTTATATAGCACCCCTTCAAGAAGACTAATGTTTGTATAACAGTATATGCAATATATATATATATATGTTTTTATATGTATGTTTATATGTCTGTAAAATGTATATCTATGCATGCATGTATCTATGTCTGACGAGATGAGATGCATAAGGGACGTGTTAGTGTAGTGATGAAGGTCACCGCCTTGCAATCGATGGGTTGCGGGTTCAAATCCCACCCGCCGCGTAAGGACCTTTAGCAAGTCCTTCTCTCACAATTGCTGAAGCGCTTTGGCGTGTAAAACTCCGACACACCTACGGGCTGTAGTCGGGACCGCCTCTGAATAGTAGTGGACTGTAAGAGACGGTATAGAAACACACACATAAATACACCAAAATCTTACTGTGAAATTCATTTCCGCCTTTTATTCGCTCTACCTTTCTCACTGTATGTAGGCTTAAGTGATTCTACACCTTTCTCTCATCTCAAAACCTTTCTCTTTTCTCGCGGGTCTTAGCACTTGGAGCGTTTCTGAAGAGCACAAGCTGTGATGAGCTCTATAATCATAGGAAATACAATACCATACACGGCTTCTACTTTGTGCGATACAAAGTTTACAGACGTTTCATTAAACGGCTGCTACAGTTATTCCAGCAGGCGGGGCAGCGCTTGCGAACTAGGGGACCGGTGAAAGCAAGGGACACTGTGACGCACTGGGACTATACCCTTGCTCTAGTTAGTCTAGTATTAGGCCTAATTGTTGGACCGACAAGGAGAAAGGGCCCCAGTGCGTCACAATACCACACTTACGGTGCACGCCATGGAAAGTGTTATATGCATTGCAGTAAAGCCACGTAAAATCGGTCACTTATGTGAATCATTTACACATGCGGCTGAGGTATTTCAAGGTTGCTTTGAAAATCGTACTGACGTGTCACGTGTCGCATCAGTTGTTTCCAGTCACGTGATTTGCAAGAAGTAAGACAATCTTAAGAAACCTTGTCTCTGAATCCGACCGATGTCAATATGATATTATTAGCTGATGAATTATTGTTAGCGATATAAAGTGATCTCGCTTCTAATAAACCTATCAAGTGAACACTGCTGTGTTTCCGATTAGCGCAGGTAGTATTACTTTGTCCGATGAAGAGAAACAGACGTTACTAATAACTTCCTTCACAGATGTTACAGATGTTACTAATAACTTCCTTCAAGAACGTCGACGATATATGCGCTACGTAAATGAGTGTTTAGATTGACGTAAAACAGTGATGGATTCGATGAATTACTTATAGCAATATGTTCGTGTATGCCATTGTATGTGTGTACGTATAGGCCTACTTGCACACGAACATTTAAGTTCAGTGAGGTGTATAATAAGTGCTTCTTATCGAATTCAAATGCAACTAGCATGAGCGAGAACTGGCTACCAAGACAAGTATAAGTACTATGTATGTACTCGGACACACCTCCAGGCTGTAGTCGGGACCGCCCCTGAGTAGTAGGAGACTTGAAGGGGCGGTATAGAAATGTGTGAATAAATAAATAAATAAAATATCGTTTCAGTTAAATCAATCGTCCTTCGTCATCGTCAACCTGACGATATAATTATGGGTATTTCTTACTTTAAACCTATACTGTAACAGTACTCTTACCCCACCCTATAGTATGGGCCTACCCCCACTTTACGCCCTCCAGGATAACAACCTCTTTTGCTCTGACTTGAAACGCCTAATTCGATCTGTGCCCTGTGATCAATCTAAACCAGCGTCGGGGTGAAAGCCCCTCAATCCAGGATTGGCATCCACAGGAAAATTTCTTTTGGTAAAATAACCGGATTTTCCTCTCTAAATTTTCGTGATCCCCCTCTTTTCGGGGGATGGGATCACGAAAAAGATTACAGCCTGATCCGTGCCTGTCACTGTTTCTGTCTGTCACTCTGTGCCTGTCACCGTCTTTGCCCCCCCCCCATGAGCGTTATATGGCCTGGCTATTCTTCAGAAAAGAGCCCCTATTCAATTGAACGATGAAATGTCTCTGCATCAACAACCACTTACCTCTTCTCTCTCTCTCTCTCTTCTCTCTCCGGCATCAGACGACACGATGCAAGAATGTTGCGACTACTCCACTCTCCATACGATGCTAGGTAGGCTACCTACATCATCATCATCATCATCATTATCATCGTCGTCGTTATCATCACCACAACGAAAGCCATAGCGTGATTGTCTGCCATTAAGCGGTCAATCACTATAGGCCTATATTACATAGGCAACAGCTCTGCATGGGAGACAAGCACGCAGATGCCACAGTCAGCAACATACTGCAGGCTCTGTCGCTGCTGTGCTGTTATAAGAGACACCGCCACGATGGAGAATGTACGCAAATACGTACAACTATCGAGACAGGCAGAAAGAGAGAGAGGCTGACTGCAGGCAGACGCAGACAGCCATACAGACAGGCATTAACCCCCCCCCACACACACACACACGTGTCGCACAGATTGGTGCAAATCTATGGTAGGTATCCATGTGTAACAATAATGTCACTTAATGTTCGTAGGCCATATTATACAGACCCCAACAGTATTGGGCACGAAAATCAATCGCTGTTTCCTCCTCCCTTTCCTCCTCCTCCTCATCCTCGTCATGGTCCTTCTCGTGTTCATCTTCCTCGTCTTCTTCCCCCTTTTCCTACTCCTCCTCCGATCCTCCTCCTTGTCCTCCTCTTCCTCGTCCTCCTCGTCCGCGTTCTCATCCTCCTCCTCCTCTTACTCATTCTCCTCCTCCATCCTCTTTATCCTTCTCCTCCATCCTCTTCCTCCTCCTCCTCTTCGTCCTCCTTATCTTCCTCCTCCTTCTCTTCATCCTTCTCCTCCTCCATCTTCTTCCTCCTTTTCATCCATCCTCTTCCTTCTTCTCATCGTCCTCTTCCTCCTTTTCGCATCTCGCCATCTCCATCCCTAAAACAACAACATTAGCAGCAGAAGCAGCCCAGCGTCAGCAGCAAAGACAAAAGCATCTTCCCAATATGCTGTATCTGCTACGCACTCGCTACTAAAATGCCAATAACTATTATCGACCAATAAGCAATCTTTCCACTGTAAGGCCTCTCGACGCCTATCGACGCTTTTGTCTGAAGCGTGAGTGATCGTACGTGTAGGCCTACAGCCGTAAAAGCTACAATAATAATAAATATGAATGGATGACATCGTAATCGTAAACTCGGTATTTACAAGTCCTGACCACAAGTGAATTAATTCCCGAGCGCTGAAGAACAGCATTATTGTGGAATAATGTGGAACATTCTGATATTAAATTATACACAATGAATAATCAAATCAAATCAAATCAAATCATTATTTATTGCAAGCCCAGAAACAACAATTCCATTATAAGCATTCTGAACAATACAAAACATAAATACTATGCAGGGTAGCAAAGGGAACCCCGAATGGACGTTTGTCCCGAAAGATAGGGCTCCACGCCATTTAGATCAATTCAAAGTAATGAATGGCAGGATCACATTTTTCAAGAAACAAAATTAACAATGGAAAAAACTTATCTAAGATGTAAGTTATATCAGATACCATATTGACAAAGAACGCAGTATGATTAGGTCTACAGACATAGCCTACACTCTGCAGACAGAGTATGAGGAATGAAAGATATACATGTAAGCCTAGAGGTTATTCTTGGAGTTGAATTTCACCCACGGCAGCAATGCAAGGCGCCAGTAGCCTACATTAGACACACGTCATCTCTATTTACAACGCAGTCTAGCCAATGAATAAAGAGTCATCCTTAGGGGGGTTATTCTTGGAGTCTGAAGCAAACTCGGATTTTAAGTTCTTCTTCGATTCAATTCTTCCATTTCTCTCTCTTCCCTCGATCACCGCAGATCAACTAATTGTGGGTGAAGGACTTGCTCAAGGTCCTTTCCAGGCGGCTCGAGGAGAAATCGAACCTGCAACCTTTCGGCTGCAAGGCGGGGACCTTAACCGTTTCACCACCAAGGGTCCAAGACGAGGAATCGAATTCAACCGTTGGCAGGACTACAACTAGCGCTTGCCAGTTCTCTATTCCGCCTGCCTACTGGTGCAGCTAAAATCCAGTCAAGCAGACTATGGGGCGTGGTAGCGTAGTGGTGAAGATCGCCGCCTTGCAACCGAAAGGTTGCAGGTTTGAATCCCACCCGCCGCGTAAGGACCTTGGGCAAGTCCTTCACTCACAATTGCTTGAGGTGCTTCGGCGTGTAAATTTCGACACACCTTCCGGTTGTAATCGGGACCGGCTCTGAGTAGTAGAAGACTTGAAGGGGCGGTATAGAAATGTGTGAATAAATAAATAAGTAAAATAACAAACTTATTGAACTTTCAGCTGCAGACGCTTTAATTTAATTCCTTCAACGGTTCGTCGTAGTTAAACTTTCAATTTCAATCGCTAGAGGACAATATTATTCGATTCTCAAACTAAATTTTAAATGGAACCTCATCAGCAACATTGCCATTATTGCAATGAATTCAGAATTATTAAATCAGAAGTCATTATAGACTGGACTCTGTTGATCCAAATTAAATAATAGGCCTACCCGGATTAACTTTAAGTAACTTAGTCTAAGATTATGTGAAAACAGCTGTAGCCTAGATGACAGGCCTAATAGGCAGGGGCGTAACTTTGGTCTGAAAAGTGGGGGGTATAAATTTATTCTCCGAGATTACTTTGGTCTAAAAATTGGGGGTACACATTTATTCTCCAAATTTACTTTTGTATAAAAATTTGGTTGTAATAAAAAAAGTGGGGGTATAGTACCCCCCACTTCAAAAAGTGGGGGTACAGTACAGTACATGTACCCCTTGTACCTCCCACAAATTACGCCTATGCTAATAGGACTATTGCTTTTTAGTGTTGTATGACGATTAAGCTTATCATAGAAAATAATGAAAATGTTGCATCATTCTGCTTGTTAAAATTAATACAAATAGACAAAATGTAGGGGTCTGTGCATTGGCGATAGTCTACTTGCAAATGCCTCAAATTGGTATAGGCCTGCTGATATAAGTTTATTGTACAGCCCCTTCATAGCGAAGGTGCTCTTATATTTATTTACAGGCCTACTTTATAGCTTACTTGAATTTATTCAAACTGCAGCGACGTCACGTAGGCCTAACTAGGAGGCTTAAGATTACTGAAACGTAAAACGGTGACTGTTTAAAAAAATACATAGGCCCCCCCCTATTCGTTTATTAAATTCACATTGACAGACCGCAGCAACGCAACATGATTACAGACAGGTTATGCGAAATACGGCCCGCATATCACGACACGCAGGTCGGCTTAACAGCGGGTTACACTTATAGGCCTACTAATGGTCTAAGAACTGGACCACTCCTGGTACGGCCAAACCAGGAGTGGGGTTGGGCAATCTTATTTTCCAACTGCCACGAGACAAACCACACAACAGAAAGCGCCGTTGCAGCTAACAGGAACTTAATATAAATTACTGCCCCATGTGGGGCTCGATCCCATGCCGCCAGATCAGTACTTGGATTATCGACCAGCCGCGTTCTCCACTAAGCTATTCGGACCCATCCAATGTTCTTTAGGCCTACGTGCTTGGTAAACTGGAAGCGCATTTGAATTGTTCACCTAATAAAGGTCCCTTGCATTGTAGAAATATTTTATGCAGTTCAATACAATACAGTTTCAATAAGGAACTTAATTAATAATTCGTAACGGCGGGTTACAAACTAATTATGGATTTTGAGTTTTAAGTTTTTAACAAGTATCGCTCGCACTGGCCACAAGAGGTCGTTGGCGCTGGTCAGATATGTTGACGTCATCGGGCAGTGTTGAATCCGAAAGCGATGTCGATATGTCGTCCATGATTAAAGGAAAGTGACTGAAGGAGCAACGCTTCATTTCGCCTATTATTATTAGATTTATTTCTGTTTTAAAATATTCTATTATTTCGTTTAAATGTAACATTTCTATTTTATGGCGGATCTCTGAAGACGTCGTCATACAGAATAAGATGTCGGTTGACGTGGCTTCGCTTCCAGCCTGGAAGTTGGCTTTACTGGAACGCATTCGCCGCTCGGGGGAGCTGGACTCGTCAGATGGGGGTGTGGGGTCGAAATCTGAGGGTGGTGGAGAAGCGTTGGGGAGTAGTCTACCCCCGTGGAAGCAGGAGATTCTCTTTCGAAGGCAGCAGAAGGGACGACCGATTGGTCGGTGGTACGATAGCCTCGACGGTCAGAATAGAAGGCCTATCAGTGAGATTCTTCTCTCACCGGACGATGGTGAGAGGTGCTCGATGGGTGGGGGACCGTGGCAGGGTTTGTTGTCGCCCGTCAGAGACGGCGGGTACTATGGGGACTTAAAGATGCCCAACCATACTGCCCTAGGTCGTACCAGTGATCTGAAATCTGTCGATGCCCCAGTGGAAGAAGACAGACTTCCCCCGGTACGTAGAAACCCGATTCTTCTGCTCGACCTGGAAAAACGCCAGCAGTCCAGCTTCCTTGCCGGCCTGAGTTCGCCAAGCGCGAGTGATTCCCTGCAGAAAAACAACAGTCTGCCGTCAAAGCTGTCGAAGCTGCGAGTCGATAGTCGCGAGAGCTTGAACGGAGAAGATAACCGGTGTCCAAGCGCGGAAATTCACGAGGACGTCTTCCAGGAGGAAGAGGTCATTCCATACAGAAAGGGTTTCGTCAGCATGCTCATGCAGAGGTTTAGTTACCTCTCGGGTAAAAACGATCAGCCAATCTTACCGTCTCAGACGCCGTTCGTACGACCGTTGATTCGAGGACAGAGCAGCGACGATTTCACGAGACGTCGCAACGACCCCGACGTCAGATCGAAGAAGAAGAACCCAGCCCGAAAGAAGGCGAGCAGTTTGGACGATCTGCTGACCGAGAGCGCGAGCAATCGATACGTTAATGTTGAGAATGGATCCGAAACAAATGGACGCGACAGTAGGGAAGGAACACTGGGTCATGAAGGTCACGCCGAGGTCGGCACCGTACTCAGCGCAAAGAGCATCTTCGAAGGCCTTGCAACGTCACCAACATCTACTGAGAATCCGCCTTTTCTCGACTGGCGAGCTACCTCAGGGATAAAATCCCTCGACACACAACAGGGTCAGCGATCGGCGGAGATCTACAAGGAACCGAATTGGAAAGACGCTCAAGAAAATAACTTTCCCTCAACCGTCATGCCCCAATTCAACACCACGTCAACTGCTCACCAGCCACCAGCAATAATCGGCCCCAAACCAGTCTACCCTATCCAGTCGACATCACTGCAATCGGCCGAACGCCAACCGAAAAATATTTCGGATGCTCAAAATCGTCACAGTTTTACACGTGCCGAAGATACTGCTGTAAAATCAAATTCTGCTCAGCCTACAGTGACGGTCAATTGGGTTTCAGCCGGTGATCATACACATAAATTCGATATCAATGATCAAAAAGGCACGACTTCCACTTCGAAATCCCGAAGTTTGTTCGATTCGAACGAATCCACAGATCTGTCATGCGACTCAAAAGTGACACTGGCAAACATTTCTGCTCATATTCAGGAACCTCCGGAGATCAAGGACCACGTTCCGGGTATCATGATCAACGTTCCAACGCAGAGTCACGTTGAGATGTCTGCAGTGGGGAATGCGAAAACTCAAGAGCCAGTGTTAGGGAATGCGAAAATGCAAGAAGCGGTGTCAGAGAATGCGAAAACGCAAGAACCAGTGTTTGGGAATGCAAAATCTCACGAACCAGTGTTTGCGAATGCGAAAACGCAAGAAGCGGTGTCAGTTAATGTGAAGACACAAGAACCAGTGTCAGGCAACATGATAACGCACGAACCAGTGTCAAGGAATGTGAAAACGCAAGAATCGGTGTCATTGAATGTGAAAACGCAAGATACAGTGTCAGGGAATGTTAAAACGCAAGAACCAGTGTCAGGCAACATGATAACACACGAACCAGTACCAGGGAATGCAAAAACGCATGAACCTACGGTAGGGACGAGGAAAATGCCAGACGCAGCGGCGTTGAACGCGAAAACACACAAAGAGAACGTGACGGCTCCAAAGAAGGTGCCTCCTTCGCGTCCCGGTCTTCTACTGATTCGACCGGCTTCGAATCTCACGACGACGACGCGCACAGATCACCTGCAGATGACGAAGTACAACGACATCACGAGGGGTGAGTTTGCACCGGCGAAACGCCCCATTCGCAGGGCGGGTGGCAGCGAGGATGACGAGGAGGACAGTGATGCGGATGAAGTGGATGGAGCGAGGGATCGTTCCAGGTCCCTCAAGGTCCGCTATGAGTTCGAGGGAGGCGGGGTGACGGTCGGAAGGTCTCTGCTCGCGAAGACAAAGCGCGGCGCACAGGTACGAATTCGATTTCCATTTATTCTTATGTGTGTTATTGTTACGAATGTTTTATGTGTATTTAGTATGGAAGTCCTGTTACTCTTATCGTTCGTGTTTGCATAAATCTGTAGGTGGTTCTTTTAGGCTGTGTTCATAATCGTATTTATGTGTCTATTGTTGTCTATTGTTCTGTTGTTCTTTGTTTATTATTCATATATGTCTGTCTACTGTTCTCGTGATTATTATTTATTCACATATTTCTATACTGGTCCCCGCCTTACAACCGAAGGGTTGGGGGTTCGAATCTCACCCGCCGCGTAAGTACCTTGAGCAAGTTCTTCACTCACAATTGCTCGTGGCGCTTCGCGTGTAAACTCCGACACACCTCCGGGCTGTAGTCGGGACCGCCTCTGAGTAGTAGGAGACTTGAAGGGGCGGTATAGAAATGTGTAAATAAATTTAAAAAATATGAAATTCCATTGCATTTCAAAGAATTGTATTCTAGTATAATATGTCATGAAATCATATGGTGATGTTCGTATGGTACATGTAGGTCTATTGAATTGCGATGTATAGATTGTAGGGTATTTAGCTGACCTTTGATATCGAGCCTGGCCTTGGCATAGGCACTTCCGGCCAGACTCTCCCCACGACAGGCGTACTCCCCTGCATCCTCCAATCGGACCGATTCAATGATCAGCGTTCCCTCTTCCGTCACTCGAAACCTTCCGTGGTTCTTGTTCGGCAGCATGAGTGTCTGGCAAGACAGCACAAAGATGATAATAATATTGTTATAAAACCAGCCGATAAATCAGTTTACGTACAGTAGGCTAATGCTTAGCGGTAACAGTCACAGTAACGGGGTGGGTCCGTAGCTTAGTTGAGAGAGTTGTGAGGCGTCGTGGCGCAAGTGTTAGAGTCGCTGCCTCGCGTCCGAAAGGTCGCGGGCTCGATTCCCACCCAAGCCGCTGCGTAGGGACCTTGGGCAAGTCCTTCACTCACAATTGCTTGTTGCGCTTCGGCGTCACCTAATTTTCACCCTTACTTTAAGCCTCCCTATTTGAGTGAGTGAGTGAGCGGCTGTAGTCGGGACCGCCTCTGAGTAGTAGTTCTACTTTAAGAGGCGGTATAGAAATACACACATACACATGTGGCCTACCTTCTGTACTGATCAATTACACTTTCGCCATCTGATCAGTGAGAGGAGGACTTAGTCTACAGTTTTGAGGCTATTGAGCATCAAACCTAACTTTTTCTGGTTTGTTACAAAATATTCTTTTACATTGATTTGACTGACATTTCAGTATTATGGTTTTGATCATAAGTGAGTAAAGTTGTTTCAAGAGATCAGAGATTAAAAACTATCTTTTAGAACACTTTCATTAGTTATATTACTTTAAAAAAATAATTATTGCTCTATTATCTGGTCTTACGTTCTGTCATTTGCTCGTTTTACTCGAGCGTTGATCAGTTGTTTTGTGATTGGACCAATAGTTTTACTACCAGATAATATTCTTTTAAGTTTGAGATAAAGTGCACATTCAGATAGAATTTGTGAGACGATCTGACGCTATCAAGCTCATGTCAGATGGCATCACAATTGTTCTTCTTATTTTTATTATTAAAACTTACATCGGTTGGTTTTTATCCGGTCTTATCGGGTTCCTCATATTCGGTTGGTTGTTCGGTAGTCTTGAAATGAATAAAACGTCGATATCTTTGGTTTGGTGGTGAGGTCTGGGTGCTCAGAGGAGGGTGCTTCTGTCTCGTGTGTGCACCGCAACCATGCGAAGTCCTGCCTTTTGTGTAGTGCACAGGCCCGGTTATATGCAGTTGCCTCCCCTTTGAGTTGTGTTGTTTTTCTACAACTCACTCTGATATGTTCTACACCCACTTAAATACGGTTCTCTCTGACCGTTATAAAATCGGGACCTCCTGTAAATAGTTCCCTTCAAGAGGATTCAAAAATCTCAAATGAATGAATATTTGTTATATCTTTTATTTACTTGTGATCTTTCATAGAAATTATCTATTTATATACTTACCGGAACTCGAGAGGTTGGCTTTGTGTCGAGATATCAACCAACTGATGCAGAATGTTTTCAGCCAAACTGCTGGAAAGAATGTGTCTGTCATCTAGACAGCAAATAGAAAAATGCAGAAAATTCACAGTATTTGCATATAGCAAACTTGTATTATTAGCTAAAACGACTTAATAAGACTATATATATATGGCCTAGCGCTTGAAGCACTTGAAAAAAGGATAACCCTCTAAAAATTATTGTGTATCTCTATTAAGAGTCTTTGTGGCTCTCTCTCTGTTCATAATTACTCATCGTTTCCAGAATCAGAACGGTTGTCACGCAGCATGTTTAGATTTATTAACACCACGTCTAATACAAGAAACACGGATTATAATAATTATATCATGGTACTACATAATGGATAACAACATAATTATTAATTATCGTGCTACACAAAAGATAACAACATAATTATTAATTATGGTGCTACATAAGAGATAACAATATATGGCGCTGCATAACGAATTACAGCATGGCTCTACATAACGGATTACAGCATGGCTCTACATAACGGATAACAACATGGATCTACATAACGAATCACATCATGGTGCGGACTGTTTAATCGGACTATTCGGTCGAGTGGCAAAGCCAATTGAAATCACGTCCAA
>JAQFXW010003487.1:0-11863 GCA_034693945.1 Dendrobaena attemsi
GATTAAAATAGCACGTAATTATTTACGGGTTAAAAACCAGGTCTTACCGTCATTTTTGACGGGATATACCTAGTTATGGCATAATTATAGATTGATATAATTGACCTCGCTAGAGTCTGGAGCACCTCTCAGAGGTGCAGTGTTAATGAATGAATAGAATCTGAGTTTTATAGTACAATATGCTAAGACATACAGCATAAATATTATTGTTAATAACCTGTTACACGAAACTTCTCTCATTGACTCTTTTCGAACACGTCGATCGTGGTTTCATCGTGTTAGGTCTCTGTGTGATGAACTACATTTAAGGAAGTTACAATTCCCCATCTTAACTGTTTACAAGACAAGAGTTGCTTAAAAGCCAAGCGTAGGTCACCATCTTACTCACGAGGGCTTCTGCGACGCATAGATATCCATATGTCTCGTTGGCAGAAGGAAGGGAAGGAAGACAGAGCAGCTGCTGCTGAGTAAGGCTTTCAGTTGTTCATGTTTGATGATTGGCCGCTACATCTAATTACATTCAACGGTTTGATCTTAATAATATGTTGTGTCATTTGATTTGTCTGCCTCTCTGTCACATCATTTGATCTTCTGTGTCATCATTTGATGTCTCCTTGTGATCTAATAAACCAGTAGTTAGGCCTACAGTACGAGGTTTGTTGTGATGGTGAGTTTTAGGGTCTGTTGCCCGTCATGTGGATGGCACCGGAATCACTCGCCGACAATCGATACACCACTAGGAGTGACGTGTAAGATGAATGACAATCATCATCATCATTATCATAATCAATATCATTATCTTTGATCGTTTGTTTATCTCTCAATATTATTCCAAGTCTTCTGTGTTCTATCCATATCAAGTATTTATTTCTATTTCCTCTGAATCTTACATCTAGTGCAAATTATGCATGGATTTAGTCAGCGGACATTCTCTCTATGTCTCCAAACCGTCGCATTCGACTTTGTTTGAATAGAAAAGAATTATGTAGAAAATAGGTTAGAGAGGCATTTTCTTGGTCATTTGATTTTTTGGTTGGGCATGTAATAGGTGCTTTGTGGTCTTTTCCTGTGATAGGTGGTCATTTAGTGTTTTGGTAAGACATGTAACAGGTTGTGGTCTTTTCCTGTGATAGGTGGTCATTTAGTGTTTTGGTAAGACATGTAACAGGTTGTGGTCTTTTTCTGTGACAGGTGGTCATTTGGTGTTTTGCTGTGGGAGATCTTTAGCTTCGGAGCCGATCCCTATGTGGGAATTCCGCCGGAAGAGCTTCTCGACCGACTCCTGCAGGGCTATCGAATGGACAAACCGGATTTCTGCTCAGATGAAGTGTATGTCAAACAGGGATTAATGATAGTCCCCCCCCCGCTCTTTTGGGGAGGGAGAAGGGGTCAAACCCTACCAAGTCTATGTCCGAGAAAAGTTGATGACTTTCATGTAGTCTTCGTGCTTCTATTTTTCACAGGTGTAAGTCTAAGAAGTTGATGACCTTTGTTTTAGTCCCATTGTCAAAATCCCGTTAGAAAAGCTACCGTCAAATATCACAGACTTTGAGCATTTGTGAAATAATTATTCTTTTTGCAGCGTGTCCACATAGCAGCCATTTAAGAGTCAACTCCCAGTTTCACGAATGCTCAAAGTCTGTGATATTTGACGGTAACTTAAGTGGATGAAGTAGATGGTGCCACTGATGACTAGCTTCTTTAAAAATATTAGACTATGTATTTCATTCATGAATTCATTCATTCTGGACATTTATATAGCGCCTCTTCAAGAAACTACTCGGAAGCTCTCCCAGCCCAGCCATGACCACAACAGAAAGACTTTTGAGTATATCGTCGCTGTTCGTCTGTTGGTTTAGAGCGGACGTCATCTGGAAATGTTGGGATTTGAATCCAATGAATCGTCCGGATTTCAATCAACTCGTAAAGTCCTTCGATCGATTCGTCACCTCATCGACCTCCATCGTAAGACTTTCACATTCCTAACTCTATCTTCATTTGATCAACTCAATCAGACCATCAGTCGCTAGCACCATTTCAATTTGGCTGTCGGTTCTTCATTGTAGACAGGAGTTTCTTCTACGTTTCAGTTTCTTCCCATTTTTATTGACCTCTCATCTATGTTTCAGCTCCGAATATTATGGCGCATTAGTGTAGTGGTGAAGGTCGCCGCCTTGCAACCGAAGGGTTGCAGGTTCGAATCCCACCCGCCGTGTAAGAACCTTGAGCAAATTCTTTCACTCAAAATTGCTCGTGGCGCTTCGGCGTGTAAACTCCGACACACCTTTGTGCTGTAGTCGGGACTGCCTCTGAGTAGTAGGAGACTTGAAGGGGCGGTATAGAAATGTGTTAATAAATAAATAAATAAATTTCAGATGTAATTAATCTTCTATGGGCTTTTTTCAAGTCAGACTTGTATTCATCCTGTCCTGTTCGCTCCAGCTGTGATGGAACTTTGCAAACGGATCAGGTCGCTCTACCCCGTGTCATGATTCGTTGTCATTTTCAAAAGCACCGTCTCAGTTTCAATACCAACTGCATATTTCAATTGCTCGCAGGATTACCTCAGCCTCGAACATCTGACCGTAGAGGATACAGACGACGATGACGTCTTCCAGCCGGATGCGTTGCCATGCCAACCGGCACCAGACACCCATCACCATCTGCTGCAGCATCCGCAGAGTTCTGTCGACAGCCAGTACGCCTCTCTGTCCAGTCCGAGCCATTCCAGGTCGTCGTTTGGCGACAACGGTCGCACGCCGGTTCCCGAATCGACGGAGACTGGTTTCGTGGAGACAGGTTCAAGCTCCGTATCGATCTGCTCACGTTTGAGTCAGTCAGCAATGTCGGACTTCTGAAGAGACGGTCGACGGAGATCTGAATTGTTGGGAAGTAACTGGATACGGGTTTAATTTAGGAACGATCAGAGTTCAGAGTGGATTTACAAACCCAGCAGAGGTAGAGAGAGAGACAGACAGACAGATAGATAGAGAGACCGTCCAGGTCAAAGAGACGCACATCAAATCATCAAAGCACAGACTCTACAATGACTGCAAGAAGCATTTACGCATCTTTATTTTCACCGAGCTGCTTTTGTTTATATTCGACTGTTTTCCGAATAATTTCTGTATGTGTAAAATTGCTTTCGGTATATCGCGAGTCACAGGTGGAGCATATTCCTATGAGCCAGTTGAAGCCCAGAGTCTGTGGGTGGCACTAGGTAGAGGAGGGATGATCATACATGGGGCGCGGCAGTGTAGTGGTGAAGGTCGCAGCCTTGCAACCGAAGGGTTGCGGGTTTGAATCCCACCCGCCACGTAAGGACCTTGAGCAAGTCCTTCACTCACAATTGCTCATGGGGCTTCGGCATGTAAACTCCGACACACCTCCGGGCTGTAGTAGGGACCGCTTTTGAGTAGTAGGAGACTTGAACAGGCGGTATAGAAATATGTGAATAAATAAATAAATTAAATAAAGACAAAGTAAGGCATGCTAAGAAATACTTTAACAAAGCATTTAGATTGAATGACTGCGTTCTCTTTCTTAATTCGTTGATCAGAAGACGAAAGCATAAAAACTTGGCATTTTAGTAATACAACGAAATTCAAAGCATAACGAAACTGAATGATTCAATCTTTATCTGGCAGTCGCAATAACTTCCCAAACACAAATACTTCATCTAGATTTATAATGTACGAATTAAACATGGTACTCGCTAACATAATAGGCTACAAATGAAATACATAAAATTATAAAAAGAAATTATGAACAGTAAATATCTTATAGATGATCGTCAGTTGATTTAGAAAAGAACTCTTTTTAACATCATAATCATAGTCTAAACAGCGTATTACTGGTTATATACAATCGACCCTATTTACAGTTGAAATTGCAAATGAACAATATTGCTGATCCACGTTTTTGATGAAGAGTCACAATTTTACAATCTTTAAAAAAATGTCGAATAATTACGGTTCGCAAAATGGAAGCTGTTTATGAATCTCGGTTACGAAATTTAACATTTTAGCATCAATTATAATACATTTTCCAGCAACCAGTTATTCAATCAGGTGAATATATTAAAATATTTATTTATTCAAAGTATGCAAGAAATCGCATTCTATGATTTCTATCACGTAATAAATCCTATCATAAAACAAGCTTTTCTTTAATCAACAAAATCCAATTTTAGGTGTATTCGCTTATCAATATTTGTTTGTTCAAAAATAAAGCTGACATAGATGCAACTCTTTACAGAATACATAGAACGATCGTTTGTTGTGGCATGAAACTCGAGTATTTGTTTATAACAGTATTATTGATCTGTCTGATGAGGGTTGAGCATCTGTTCAATAACCTGCAAAGCTTACTCTAGCAAGAAGCAGAAGAGTTGAATGAAAAGATGGTCACAGATGAATAAGGTGGCAAAAAAGATTAATTCAGCACCAGTGCTTTTTTGTGACGGTACGCGCCGATACGGCGTACCGGGACCTATTTGAACCTATTCAAATAAAATTTATTTGCCATCACTGTTTTATGTGTTTTTAGCAATTATAGTCAAAATAAAACTGTAAATGTGTGCATTAAAACTCGTATAACAGGCTTGCAAAATGCGAGTAATAACTGAAAAGTCATCAGTTTTATAGGAAGGACATGGAAAATACCCCCAAAAAATCTGGAGTAAAATTTTGCGTACCGGCACCTATATTTTTACAAAAAAAAACACTGCTCAGCACACTCGAATCAGACTGAGACAATGCAATGACTAAAGATTGTCCATTATCAACTGCTATGTTTCAATCTTCTTCTTTCGCTTCATTTGGTTCAACGTCAAACTCTTCCTGATGCAAATTGCACTTAAATTGAAGAAAATCTTTCTGCAAATGACTAAAATAATCTCAACAACGTCCAGAAAACTCAACAACGCAACTAAATGACAAATCAACGAACATTCAAACATTACAATCAAAGAAATAAGCTGTAAGCTATCGATTCCTTATAGTAAAACAAACCATATGACCGACAGACAGGTAAGCGGAAAGTACCCTTTATACCTTGGACAATAAATATGTATGAATAGTTGCACATATAATATATTGGTGTGTAAAACTTGGCACAGAGACCAGTTAAGCTTATCATTCTGTACATGCATTTGAAATTGGCAATTGTAATTATTTTAATTCAGTTTAGTTCAGCTCTATTCAAACATTATTCATCAAGAATAGTATGCACAAGCCATACACGTTGCTTGAAAGTTCCGTTAACGAGAGCATTTCCATATACACTAAAATATAACTCAACATGCAGGAGGCTTTCAATACTAAAAATAAACATCTATAATACTAGTAACATATACGTAAAATGCGTTGAAGTCGGAGACAGACGATCGACCTCTGTTGTAATAATACTCAGGACAACCTGTATATATAATAGGCACAAAGTTTAATGAAAAAGCAGAACTCTACAAAATACATTCAAGTATTGCTATGCTCAGCAGTGTCGTCGATAAAGCACAGTTCTTTGCAGGGTGTCAAAAGAGTACATGGCTCTTTGTTTCCATTTCCCACAGGCTGTGACAACTAAAATCAGGGACGCATTTAGGGGGGGTTTACGGGTTCAAACCCCCCTCTCCAAAATGATTTTTGTTTTTTTTGTTCATGCATTTTTCTTATTTCTTGTAGGTAAACCGAAAAAACCCCGAAACCGTAACGCAAAAACCATGAGAAAGAGACCCGAAATGTGTAAAATTGTGGTGAATGACTAAAAAAAGTCATCAGCTTTTTTGGCGACTTGCAAAGCATAACTTTCGAGATTTGGGGCGAATGACTAAAAAAAGGTCATGAGCGTTTTGGGATACTTGCAGAGCAAACATTTCTGATCCCCCCCCCCCGAAATCAGTTTCTGACTAAAATGCAATTCAATGGTCGTCCAAAAAAGTTCTGATGCCACCTAGTATCCTTCATCAGCTATCTTTACCTCTATTCCGTACATTTGGAAACCATCTTGTTCAAAACCGTTGTTAGGTTGACAGCAGGGGCGTCCATACCTCCTAGGCCTATGAAGCATCCCCCCTAATTTCATAAAAATTCCGCCTAAAAATTCTCCGACTGAAAAATTCAGCTGCAACTCGCGAATTTTTCTCATGACCTTTTTAGTCATTCGTGAAATTTTCGTTTAAAAATCGGTCTACAACTCTTGAATTTAGTGGGTCCTCTTTATTTAGTCATTCGATCATCCAAATTTTCGTCTGCAAAATCGAAAAATCGATTGCTATACATATTTTCTAATGAATATAATTATACTAAAAAAATGTCTTTCCCACCTGAAAAGATTTCTTCGCCCTACAGATTTCTATGAAGATTTCTGTTTCATTCCAGTTCCAGTACTTTTGGTGAGTTCTTCTCAAAGAGGCACTATATAAATCTGCATGTCATCACATTACATCACACCAAATGCCTGCACTTCAAATTACCACCGAAATACGAAAATCCCCTTGTAATTATTGCAAATACACTGATAGGGACTCTGATTCTATATTTTGGCACCTAAATTCACAAGACATATAGATGCTTTATTCCCTCTCTGATGACCAACTTAAAAAAACAATCTCAATGAAACCACGTCAAAACAAAACAAAGGATGTTGCTCCAAACAATTCAGCCGAATTTATCGAACCCACTGATGAGCAATGAACAGGAAGATCACACGGTGACCCGCGTAGACATGATCTGAAGAAGTATTACAGCTCAACAGTAAGACAGAATAATCGTAAATAAAATCTGTAAATAATACTAAATCTGGATGAAATGAGTCGATCGACGAGGAGTCGTTAAAGAATAAGAAGAAGAAGAAGAGTTAAGCGAAGAATAATTTCAAGTGTGCAACAGTAAAAACAGACACATTGTGCAGCTATAGATGCAACGTAAAACGTCTGGATATGCTCTGAACTCCCTCCCTCCAGAATTCCATCCAAAACAATTCCCTCTTCCTTCTTCCTCTTCCAAAATACTGCCACTCTTCTTTCCAAACGGCTACTTTTCCGCTTCGTCGACCATCACCCCATTTTCGGGGACCGCTTCCTCGAAAGCGGAGACATTGCCCGCGTTGACCGCTCTGTCGTCAAGAACCAGATGTGACAACGGAACCCTTACTTCCGTCATTTGCTCCGCGATGCCTCCGTTCCTTGGCTCCGAAGGCGGAGACGGGGTCTTCTGGCTTCGCAAATCCTCACCAGATGGAGCCATCGTCTTGGAACGCTGGCCAAGGCCTTCGTTTCGTGTGGACATCGGTCGGAGCGACAGCTGGGCGGACGTCGGTCGGATCGGCTGGGGCGACACAGGACGCCCTCCCTGCTCAGCAAACGCCCGCGACGGCCGACTCACTGACCGACTCGACTACACAAATCAACATAAATCGATTTGATGCTTTGTACTAGAATTGCAACAAGTATTCCAACGGATATTATTATATAATTAGTAGTAGTAGTCACTTTTATTGATTGCCAAAACACATACAAACTAGACTGTACAAATAAATTTCCCAATAGGCATCAAAGGGAAAACTCAAAAAGAACCATATTGGTCCCGCTATAAGAGCCACCCAAGTACATAAAGCTAGAATAATAAGTTCTAACATTAGTCAGACTGCAGACGACTTTAACTTCTGTTCAAATCGGTTTAACTGTTCTAACAAATTTTATGGAAAATTTAACGGAAAACTTTCATCAAAGTGCAAATAGGCCTAACCGATTTTGTTTGGATATTATTTTAACTGTTTAGGCCTATATTTTACCTTGAAAATGGCCATTGACCCTTGTACAGAATTTCATGTGCATTATTTTTTCGTAGGCCTAGATCAGGGGGGCAAAGTGTGGGCTTTTTGGTTTTTCTAAATAAAAAACCTAAAAAACAAGAGACTTTGGCTCTTTGGTTTTTAATTTCTATTTTTATAAATATTTATTAACATTAATTCAATGGCCTAAAATCCAGAAGTTGACTTATTACTGTAATAAAATCAACTGCTATCAATCATTCTGTGTCTATCAGTCTGAAATCTCAACTGAATTAATCTGAGTTTGAGTTTTTTCTTAACCTCATCTGAAATCGGAAAATAAAAAACCCAATAAACCGTAGAAAACAAAAAACAACTTTTTATTTTTCAAATATCTTGGTTTTCCCAGGATAAGACACGGGCATGAAGACTAAGATCTAAGATAAGATAGGGTCCCTTAGATCTACCTAAGTTACAACTTTAAAAATGCATTCATCAGTTTCCAAAAAAGTTGGTCTTTTTAGTAGTTTGACTCATTTCTTTTCTAGTGAAAATGTAATATAAAATTGGGTTGGGCTGAATCCCCATGGGGCTAAGCCATGCATTGGATGATGGAACTAAGAAATTGAACCCCACCCCCCCACAAGCCTCTGATAAGCTCTGCCCCTTGGTAGACTCAACCTTCATTCCACAGATAGCATAGTAAATGAGGTAGGCGTTTCTGTGCTGTGTGTTGACTTCAACTTAGCATCATCACTAGTTGGAGCGCCTCTCAGTGGTGGATTTCTTGCAGGGGGCAAGGGTTCATTCTGAGAAGTGCCAGGTATACACTCTGGGACAAAATGCATAATTACCTCTAAACTCTAGCATGATTAAGATTGTCAGAACTAAGTTGTGGAAGAAAAGTTGAATAATTGGACCTTTTGTCACTGAAAACAACCAACCTGCATAATACAGGATTTGACTTGTTATTGTAATAAAATCATGGGTGGAAAAACCAAGATTTGTTTAAATGAAAGTTGTTTTTTTAGTCTTTTATTGTTTTTATTTCTGTTAATAAAAATAATTATAAAAATGCCACTTTAATCCCCATTAAAAAATACGATTATATTATTCTAAAAAATGAATATAAATAAAAAAAACAAATTTCTTGTTTTTTTTTTAGAATTTCTGGGTTTTCTTTTTAAAAACACTTCCATCCCTGATTAAAATCAACTGCAATCAATCATTTTGCGTTTATCAGTCTAAAATTTCAATTGAATTAATCTAAGTTGGAGTTTTCTCAACGTCATCCGAAATCGGAAAATCTTAAAACCAAAAGGCCATAAAAACAACTTATCTTTTTCAAAAATCTTTTCCACCTCTGCGATAAGCTGGTTGGAAAGTATAGCGCTAGATATATGGTTTACTTTAGAAAATCTATGTTATTGAAGTCTCAAGCTCTTACTTGATGTTCTTGTGGAAACACAAAAATCGATTAATAAAGTAGTTAAAATAATTGTTTCTTATCTGCATTTAAAGTGAATCTTTTCTAAAATTCAAAATGAGTACTTTTGGAGGTCTGATGGAGGAATATCAGTCGATATCTCTTGATCGTTTTGATGGAGCTAACTTGAATTCATCTGTGTTTATGCTCTCTCACAACCACAAAGGTACATGGAGTGCTGCTACCTATACGTATTCTTAGGCTGCTACTGCGATGTTAGTTGCTAGGGTCGCCTATCGTTGGAGGATGGACGAAAGAGCCCAGGAATTTCATAGGAATTTCTATATATATTGTCATTTCGCATCTACGTACAGTATCACATTATTACTTGTTGGTATTCTGCCACTTCGTACGCCAAATCGCAATCGACAACATGGCGTTCGAGATTGCGAGAGGACTAGAGATGCTTCCGGCGCCGTAGCGAACCGTCGAAACCCGAATCGCTGAAAGAAAATTATCGCCGAAATTGTTTTATACAGAGAGACCGTATAGCCGAAAACGCGAATCACAGAAGCTCCATATGCTTAGATTTTTTTTAAATGTTTTATTAATTAACAGTTCTAATCCATAATTATGGAATGCATCGGACAGAGTGTTCGAGGACAGAGAAGAACTTAGGTAGATTTCCTTGTTTTTGGCAAATCGGATGCTTCATGGAAAATCTTTTTCGGAGTTTACCGCTTTCAGGATTCGATGATTCGAGTAGACATCATGCTCCCACTTAACATATTTTTGTACTAAATAGTTAATATGTAACTAATCAGTGAGTACAAAGTATTCAGAGTTTCTCAAGTAACTTGGTAGGATAAAAATATATTTTAGCATATTTTGTTAGGTAGCCGTGCTATGTAGGATGTATTTTATCGTATTTTATGCTAAAATACATTTGTATTTTGTACTGATGGTACACATATTAGCGTTGGTTTGGCTGCGTATCGAAATAGAAGCGAGATGCGAATTAAATTTTACAGCATAATGAGAAGCGGGAGGATTGATTATGACTGATGATAATGATGACAATTTTTTTGTTTAAAATAAGAAGTCAGAATACCAGCCGTGATCTCTTCCCTTGAACCATGCGCGAGGTCAGCCAGACAAGACAATTAAATACGCTATTTGTTTCCCCATGCAATAAAATATGCTAAAATACATTTTTGCTGGGGTTTTCTAGCTAGATTTCGATTTGCCGAAAGGCTGTAACTAGCAGTCCGTCAGACAGATCTGAAATCTCAAATACTAGCGCCGCCTGTCACGTGATTGCAGCCTCTCAAGTCTACAGTTTAATGGCTCGCAGGAATCCGGCAGAAATTGCTTCTGACGACAATAATCCCGAACGCTGACCCTCACAATGCCTAACCTGACCCTAACCGACCAACACGACGCCATCCACTGCGGCAGCCATGTTCGATATGAAAGTTTCTCGCTATAAAACAGTTTCGGCGATTCGGGGCTATCCCTGTCGGCGATTCGGGGCTATCTCCTGTCGGCGATTCGGGTTTCGACGATTCGCTACGGCACCCTTACGAAGAGAAGTTCAAAGTGCACACTCTGATCTTACCCTTGACAACTTGACAAACATGGTTGAACGCATATGAAACAATTCTAGAGAGATTTTCCGGACCTGTTACTATAAATCCTATAAAATTGTTCTTTGTGCACAGAAAGATGGAGCGTTTTTAAAGAATTTTGCAAAACTCTTGAAACTCCAGCTCCCATTCAACATTGACTGGTTTCATCCATCCAGACCCAGTCACATCAAAAGTACCTTGCAACACGTACACCATACCTATTCTTAGACGTACATTACTAATTATACGGTACCTATTATTAGAATTGCATTGTAGGGAAATTCCCAAATAGAAGATGGCAATAAAGAACATAATGTGAGCCACTATCAAAAAGCTACGTAACTAGGACGTGTGGGGCATTATGGGCGGTACCAAAGAGATCGTAATCGTAATCGTAATCTCGAAACTTCTAGAGCGTTCAGGGAGGCCAAGCGCAATAACGCACCAGACAATTCTCGAGCTCTATTTTAGGCCCTTGTACCAAGTTACGATCTTGTCAACTTGTTTTCAATAAACGAATTGAATTGAATTAATATCCCCTAATGATATTACAGTTGTGTATAACAGTTTGTGCTCGTAACTAGCTGCCCGTCTATAACCATTATGAACCGCCCTTAATGCATCTCACATTGACCTATACACCTAGGCCTCACGGATCTAAGTTACACTCATTTGATTCCTTAGAACCCTCTCTAACCCGGATCTCCTGGGTGTGGGCGATTTACTGAACACTGCGAACATTCAGCTCCTTCAACCAACCCCGGATCCTACATTTCGTGCTCGGTATCAACTTATAACACTGAAATATTCCAGATTCATATACGTGTATGTTATGTACACATGTTTTTAGTATAAAAGTAAAGCATAAGTATTTGCCATACAAGTTAAAGTATAATTAATTTAAAAGCACATAATTATTACTGGCAATTGCTTTTCTGAGGCAAATTTTGTGGGGCGCGGTTGTGTAGTGGTGAAGGTCACCGCCTTGCAACCGAAAGGTAGCAGGTTCGAATCCCACCCGCCGCGTAAGGACCTTGAG